>JAMQGT020002323.1:0-30450 GCA_024447675.2 Pterophyllum scalare | reverse complement strand
TTTGGTGCCCCTTGGTTTCAGTTACGTATTGCTCACAGACAGACTCAGGAGATGAAAACAATCCCAGCCAAGCTGTTGCTGCTTGACAACAATGACTCATCAGTATAACCAAACATATGCCTCCCACTCAGTCAGTGGGCCACAAGGCTGCTCTCACCTGAAACTGTAATTAAGCATGTCAGCATATTGTTCCTCAGAGTAAAAAAAATTCTGAGCAAATAGAGAACTTGGCCTAAACCAACAAATTAATTCTGTACTGTTTATTAACTGGAAATGCTTGTATGCACCTTCTTATGAACTCTGCAGTTGCATAGCTTTCTGGCTCAGCTGGTTCCAGTGCAAACACATAGACTCGCCAGAGATAATATGGAAGATACTAAAGTTGTTTCAAGTTGTTTACACACAGACATGAGAGAGTTTCAGGGACCTTACCGTTGGTTTAGAAGTGTTGTTTGCCTGTGTGGATGTGTCCAGGAGTAACTCCCAGTCATTACTCATACAGTCGGTCTTAAACATGTTTTAAACAAACAGCATACTCTATGAAGCCTTTAACACCAGGGCCAGTGGCAGCTTTTGGTTACATTTTATGCAGCCTGTGAGTACAACAAGAATTGGCGAAGCATCCACTATTCTAACTTCTCTAAACTACAGTCATCAAAATTTTGAGAAGCTAAGAAGCTATTAAATTCTGATGAAATACTGCTTAACAGACAGTTCACAGCTCTGAAATCCAGCTAACAAATACATAATTCTTACTCTGGTGTCAGCCTTGGTGACAGTATTAATGTATTGACTCTGCAAGAATGTTCAAGAATATGTCATTGAAATTACTGTTGGTGTTTCTCTAAGGTATTTCACTAATAATATCCATATATAACAATTTAATGTTCAGCTACAAATTTCTACCTGGTTATTAGAACAAATAAAATAGCAACAAAAACTGAGTCCGATGTGGTAACCTGCAAAACTCATTCATACACACCCATTCAGATAAGATCAAAGTGCATTGTACTTTTGTTTTTGTGACTACACTTTTAAAGAAGTACACCGCACAGAGTGATTTATTTTGCAACCACATCCGTGCACATGCTGATGCTCCCACCCACTGTGCATTATTTACGAACAGTTAATGGTGTTCATTATTCATTTAAGGTAAATCTATGAAGGAGCGTTGCAAAGGGTCAACACAATCTGGTGACTTTAAAATAGTTGGTAATGAGGTTCGGATATGCTACTAGTCCCCTGCTGGGGTGTTTTCATCAGCAATAACCTGTTCAATTTATGTAAAAAGACAAAACAATGAAATGTGCAGGATTTTTCCAAAGCCACACTATTTCTGAGGCCATGTATCCGATGAATCTGCAACTGCACCTTGCTTTTGTTTTTTTAGCAAAGCTAGCAAAATATCCAAGAAATTAATCATTCACAGCCAATTTTAAATATGACTGAGGCTTAATAATTCAAGAAATGTAACAGCATTAATAACTTCACTATGTGTAGAGAATTAAACCATCTTATAAAATACCACATAACCCTGATCATGACTTAAATGCAAGTGCTCACATTGACAAAAAAAGCAAAAATATTCTGGCCTTTACCAGTAGGGATGCAAGTGTTTCTCGCTCGTGAGAGTGACTTACCAAGAATATTAGTGAGCCACAGGGCCAGGTCTTCCTTCATGGGCAGCAGGCTGGCTTCATGTCGACTGGAAAGCCACTGTTGGTATTGCTGCATGTCTGTCAGGCCGGGGCCGGTGGGCTGTTTGGGGCTCAGGGAGCTGCACATGGTTCCCTATTGATCAGCAGGAGCATGTTAGACAGCTGTAATAATATGCAAGTAGACACAACATGCAGCTCCAGTGTAATATAATACAGCAGGTCTGCAAACATTAATATGTGAGGCAGACATCGTTCAGTGCATCAACATATTCATTTGACTCCATCTGAGTTCTACTAAAAAAATACCTTGTTGCTTATATACAGGCAATACAAACCATCATGTTCTTCACTATACATGCATATGTTTGGGTATGTACATGTATATGTATATGTATATATATATACAGTGGTGTGAAAAAGTGTTTGCCCCCTTCCTCATTTCCTGTTTTTTTGCATGTTTGTCACACTTAAGTGTTTCGGAACATCAAACCAATTTAAACAATAGTCAAGGACAACACAAGTAAACACAAAATGCAATTTGTAAATGAAGGTGTTTATTATTAAAGGTGAAAAAAAATCCAAACCATCATGGCCCTGTGTGAAAAAGTGATTGCCCCCTAAACCTAATAACTGGTTGGGCCACCCTTAGCAGCAACAACTGCAACCAAGCGTTTGCGATATCTTGCAATGAGGCTTTTACAGCGTTCTGGAGGAATTTTGGCCCACTCATCTTTGCAGAATTGTCCTAATTCAGTTACATTAGAGGGTTTTCAAGCATGAACGGCCTTTTTAAGGTCATACCACAACATCTCAATAGGATTCAGGTCAGGACTTTGGCTAGGCCACTCCAAAGTCTTCATTTTGTTTTTCTTCAGCCATTCAGTGGTGGACTTGCTGGTGTGTTTAGGATCATTGTCCTGCTGCAGAACCCAAGTTCGTTTCAGCTTGAGTACACGAACAGATGGTCGGACATTCTCCTTCAGGATCTCTTGGTAGACAGCAGAATTCATAGTTCCATTTATCACAGCAAGTCTTCCAGGTCCTGATGCAGCAAAACAGCCCCAGACCATCACACTACCACCACCATATTTTACTGTTGGTATAATGTTCTTTTTCTGAAATGCAGTGTTCCTTTTACGCCAGATGTAATGGGACACACACCTTCCAAAGAGTTCCACTTTTGTCTCATCGGTCCACAGAATGTTTTCCCAAAAGTCTTGGGCATCATCAAGATGTGTTTTGGAAAAATTGAGACGAGCTTTAATGTTCTTTTTGCTCAGCAGTGGTTTTCTCCTTGGAACTCTGCCATGCAGGCCATTTTTGCCCAGTCTTTTTCTGATGGTGGAGGCATGAACGCTGACCTTAACTGAGGCAAGTGAGGCCTGCAGTTCTTTGGACGTTGTTGTGGGGTCTTTTGTGACCTCTTAGATGAGTCGTCGCTGCGCTCTTGGGGTAATTTTGGGTGGTCGGCCACTCCTGGGAAGGTTCACCACTGTTCCATGTCTTCGCCATTTGTGGATAATGGCTCTCACTGTGGTTCGCTGGATTCCCAAAGCTTTGGAAATGGCTTTATAACCCTTTCCAGACTGATATATCTCAATTACTTTCTTTCTCAATTGTTCCTGAATTTCTTTGGATCTCGGCATGATGTGTAGCTTTTAAGGATCTTCTGGTGGACCTTACTGTGTCAGGCAGCTCCTATTTAAGTGATGTCTTGATTGAGAACAGGTGTGGCAATAATCAGGCCTGGGTGTGGCTAGAGAAATTGAACTCAGGTGTGAAAAACCACAGTTATAGTATGTTTTAACAAGGGGGGCAATCACTTTTTCACACAGGGCCATGATGGTTTGGATTTTTTTTCACCTTTAATAATAAACACCTTCATTTACAAATTGCATTTTGTGTTTACTTGTGTTGTCTTTGACTATTGTTTAAATTGGTTTGATGTTCCGAAACACTTAAGTGTGAAAAACATGCAAAAAAACAGGAAATGAGGAAGGGGGCAAACACTTTTTCACACCACTGTATATGTATATATATATATATATATATATATATATATATATATATATATATATATATATATATATCATATATATTTGAGCCACAACATTAAAAGCATTTACAGTTGAAATTGATAACATTGATCATCTTGTCAAAATGCAACATTCAGCTGGAAAGAACTGGAAAAACTCTGCCAGACAGCAGCAGGAGCCTCTCCCAGCAGGACAACGTACATCACCAAATGGCAAAAACTGCTCAGGAGCACCTCAAGAAACATGATAAAGAGTCCAAGGCATTTACCCAACCAACTCCCCATAGCACAGTGTAATACAGGCCCACTCCTGCACAGGACATGCTCAGTCATTACTTGGGTTACAAAGGTTCCTCAGTTATCTGCACCATGAGCTGATTTTCAATTTTGCTGTCTGCTTTGTGTTAATACTTAAACACTAAAAGAAAGCTCATGTGTCCTCATTAGGATAGGGATTGTACCAGTGTGTGGGACTCTACCCCAAGGTTTATAATGTTAACTGTTAAATGGGACAATGCATCTCAATCCATACCCTCTTGTTGCTGAGTAACGCAAAAGTAATGTCACGAGTACTCCAATCTATTAGTCTTTAAAGGGAATAATGAGGTAATGCAGTGCATTACTTTTATCCAATTCAGGGTTGCCAGGAGGTGGGCTGGACAGTGATGTAAATCTGAGAATTCTCCTATCTGATAAACTTAAACCAGAGAACCATGGATCTTCAGAATAGTTACACATTTTCTGGCAGCATACTAATCAATCATTTCAGCTCCAGTTACCATACTCCAAATATCATGCACTGAAGCACTTTTGGAAGTTTGAAGGAAGTTGGTTATAGAGGTTATGTCATGAAAACAGAAGGAATCTCTCTCTGTGTGTTTTAAATGAAACGTTTATGATGAAATTTTTCAGTATAAGCTGTCAGTCATGTTGCATATTCACAAAGGGAGCAGAAACCTAAAACAGGAAAAAAAAGGGGGGATCTGAGTATTTTGTTCTCCTGGTCAAATCCCAGTATGGATTACAATAACCCTGATGACATTAGACAGCACCATTTCTGCCCACCCATTCTTTGGACAAGAGACACTTTTATACCAGCCAGGCTGGTACAGTAGGACTTTTATTCAACAAACAAAGAGCTCCTTCAAATTACTCTGCCTTCTATAAAGCAGTCTATCAAGCAGTCTATATCTGCCTATTACAGCCAACACTGCAGCAGGACTTGCGTTACAGGTTGATGCATTTGACATCAATACTCAGAGTGATATTTAACTGCTGCTTATTTCCTTGAAAGTGAAGTCACTGAGTAAATTAGTATTTGGCACAGCTTTTTCCAATACCAGGCTCCAGCATGCCAAGGGTGCACTGCATTAGCTGTAATATGAAAATCCTTCAGATATCAGTCCAGCGTCACTCCATTAATGGATTTGCTGTGGAGAAGAGTAAGTGAATGACAAAACAACCTGGCATCAGATGCAAGACCTGAGCCAAGTAACAGCACACATCAGCAGCAGTTCGTTCTCTAAAGTACACTGACACAAATTATGCAATGCAGACAGAGAGGAGACAACCCAACCTTAGAGCATAGATGTGGTGGTATTACAAGGATTTAATTAATTAATTAATTTTTTTAAATTCAGTGTTCAATACAAAGGATCCCAGGATTTTCTATTTTAAACTAACAAATAAGATGTGGGCAAAATCTCTTTTCTCTGTTATGTGCAGGATGGACGTATTAACTCTTGTATTACAGCTTAACTAACAGCAACTGATGATGTGACTTTGTTCTCTTTTTGTCCTTGTTAAATTCTTTGTCCAGGCTTCTTTAAAGAAACACAAAGTTACTTTTATACAACTCACATTCTTGAAATCTAGTTGTTGCATTTTCAAGGTCTTGCCTCCACTGCTTCCTCTAAGCAGGAACATTTCACATAGCCACTGGCAGGCAAATAAAAACAAGATATTTGATGCAAATTGGAAGGAGAGCTTATTCAAACAAGGAAGCGTACCTGCCACAAACAAGGAGTTCAAAGTGTGCGGTGGCTGAAAATTTCCTCTGAATACCGAAGGAGTGCAGCACAATATGAGGAATCTGACCTTTAAAACTGTGTAACATTTCAAGGTCCGTCTGGAGTTGGCTGTAGCTAAATCGCACCGTGATGCAAAACTGGACATCAGGGCCTTGATGTCCAACCAAGGCTGTCTGATCTTTTTGAAGGCAACTTCTACTTGCTGCATATACACACTAAACCCTGGAACCCAGCACTCACACTTAGGTGCTACATTTCCATATCCACTGGTGAAGGCTGACAGACAGAACAAGGCTCACGTCTCATGTCTCCCAGTGCAAGACCTTTACAAGCTCATTCCCTGTACATATGTTAATGGGCAACACATAACACATCAAACTGCTATCTATCTATCTATCTATCTATCTATATATATATATGTATATATATATATATATATATATATATATATATATATATATATATAGACATTTTCTGAAAGATTCCTACATGTCTTCTCACACGTCACATTACATTAACTTGAAATGCATTAGAATTGTCTTGCATTTCTTGTTTTGCTTTAATTCACACAGTCTGCTTTTTGTCCAATAAATCTAAATGTCAGCATTTGTTCAATTTTATTGTTCTTGACAGGATCATAAACAAACATCATGCTCAAATTTCACCACTTTTTCCCAGAAAAGAGCCCCAGCCAGCTGCTGTAAAACATACCTGGTTACTCTCACTACACTGCTGCCTGACACGTTTAGCTTCAGCAGCATCACTCTGCTAAACTGCATGTATTTTAAGAATCTGGTTCAGGATCGAATGCTAGCCTTTCTGTAACCAGAAAGAGATACCCTTTGTATTCCAAAGACATAAAAAAGAAAGAAAGAAAGGAATACACATTTACATTCATCCTGAGAGCCCCATGACTTCACTAGAGCCACATTAATGTGCCACGGTTGGGTACAGATTGCTCCGGGAAAGGCATATGGATGGGATTTTTGACTGCTGAATCACATTAGAAAATACAAGAGTGGCTCTGTCCTCCTAACCCCGAGCGCCCTTCATGTCTTCCTCCAACACAACAGTTAACTAATCTGGAGACTGGTTTGTCCAATTAAATAAGGAAACTCAGCATGTTTCTGCTCCTGACAAGTAGATTGTTGTGTTCAGGTATCAGATTGTTCCGGCTGCTACGGGCAACGAAGCGCACAGTCTGTATGGGAATCTGCACTTAAGTATTATGAAATGATTTCGTACTGTAATATTCAACCTCAGACCTTCAATTAAAGAAGGCTGTAAACCATTTTAACCATCAACAAACCATAGTTCAGGCAGACAATATGTCAAGAAAACAGATAAAAGAGCTATTTGTGTGTTACACACATTTTATTGTTTGTCTGAATTTGGTGCAAAAGCTTGGTTTTGGGTTGAGTTGTACTGGCCTTTTAAAACACTTGGCAAAAGACTTAATTTACAGCTGCAATGACGTTTTTAAGTTGTCTCCTTCTTTACAGCTGTCACGAATAAAGCGGCCACAACAGACAGTTTACCACTTTGGAAACGGGACCGAGGGAGGACGCCTGATGAGTTATGACTGAAATCCAGCAGAGCGCCCGCTAATTAAAACCAATGAAGTGACTGGGAGCTGCTGCATGGTATTCTGTTGAATTACACATGTCTCATGTTAACTCTGAGAGAATTGAAGAGCAAGCAAAAGAAATGCCACCTTCCAGTCAAATGTCACGAAGTAAGACTCAACCAAGCCCCTAATCGCTAAATGAGACTCGAGATATTACTCTACAAAGCACACAAGAGCAAGCGGGTGCGAAGGGTGCGAACTAAAAATTAATGACCACCATCCAAACCCAAAACTGAATTATAAACGTAAACAGTTTGGCAGTCATACGGCAAAAGTGACAAAGCAGCGAAAAATGTCTTGAATGAAAAACTTCTTGTGTGTGCTCACCCTGAGGGCTCAGCTCGTTGGTGCGCACCTTCCTCTTGCTCGTCCTGTGAGATGCTGGATCCCAATTTTCATGCTTTTCACAGCGGTGCACCGACCCACAGGTTAGCCTCCACAAACACAAACCAGTGTGGACCGGGGAGGTCTTTTTCGCTGTGCAAGATCTGACTGCACAAACACACGCACACATACACACACACTCTCACACACAGCAGGCTACGCTGCTGCTGCTGATTATGATGATGGGAGGAAAGTTTGGTCGTGTTGGCACTACCTCCTCTTTGCGTTCCTTCTGTAACATTTTAAATGGATTGAATTTCCATTCTTCCAAATGCTCTGATGTAATGCCCTCCACCCGCGCCCCGCATTTGTGCCTGTGCTATTTGATCGATCTGATCACATATTACATCGTGGTTCATTTAGGCATATTTACAATGAGCAGGCAAATTAATATGAATAACACTATCTTGCACATGTAAATAAAATAATGTAATTGAAATAATAAATGACGATTACCATTACGACAATGTAAACACATTAGTTATGTTTTTTTGTATAATCTTCCTTGTGATATTAACCTTATGATTTTAGGTTACAATGGGAATACTTTTTAATGTCAATATGTGTGTAAGCCAGATAATAAACATAAACAAAATACCAGAAGTCCCAGTGTGCACACCGAACTCAGTATCTCGTTTTATGGCGATAAGTCACTTGGAGGCTTTTATTTTGAAGGAAAGTAAATTGGCCGTGTTGAAGCGCTCCAGCACGCATGCGTAGTCATGAGCGGTACATTCAACCGGAAACTCGAGCAATGGAAAACAACAAAGACAAGTGAGTTTACACAGCATTAACCATGCTGTCATATTTATTTTGTATTGTAACGACAGCTGTTACTAAAAAACACGTTTGTCAAGAGGGATTGTGTTTTGAAGTGTGGCACCGGAAGTCCTGTTTACCATGCTAGTATGTTGACTTACACACACACTCTAAGTTGAACACTCTAGCTAACCTGCAGCTAAACCGCTATATCTGTAATGTGCTAGCAGTTTTTTCCAGCAGCATGGCAAAATTCAGATGAATGTTTAGGTTGTGATTTTTCTCCTCAGTGGGTGTCCGAAGCCCCGATGAAGGCTGAACTCCGAATGCTGAGAGCGCCACATGGAGGCGGTGCTGAAAAACTTGGCTAGCACCGTGGAGATGCTGGCGGTGGCGGCGCGGAGCGATGCTGTCAAGCATTGGGATAAACACAGTCTGTCCAGAGCGTTTCACTGGGCCCGGTACTGCGAGCACATTTTCTCCAGATTTCATAATAACTACGCAATTAGGAAGGTCATGGAGAAGCAGCTGCAGCTCACAAACCAAAGTTTGCGAGATACCATTCCAGGATACACAGAAGTCTCCTTCTCGGACCTGCCCCGATGCCAGAACTTGTTGCTCGTCAGGCTGTTGAATAATCCTGAACTTCCCAGCTCTATTATGAAGACGCTCTTTGACACAGCGCGGCCTGTGAACATGATGCACAGTGAGTATGAGGATGTCACAGGTCTCTGCAGCCGCATCATTCAATGCAAATCAGCTTGTAAAATATTGAGTCCCCTCACTGACATGTCAGCCCTCGGTGCTGATGCTGAGGTGCAAGGGGAGATGCTGATGGAGAGGCTAGAGGCTCTGCTGAGCCAAGGCAGCGAAACCTGCAGGACAGAGCATTTTTTGGGCTCTGTCCTCCAGGGATGTGAAGGGGCATCGCAACATTTCTGTCTAGTCATCGCTGCAGCTCTGCTGACATCCAAAAACTCTTCACTTACTGCTGCACACAATTTTCTCTTGGACTGGCTGCAGAAACAACACAGTCTGCTGCGGCACATGTGTTCTGCACTACCTGCTACATTTCTGATGACCCTGGCAAAAGAATATCAGAAATTCAGAGATTCATATTGTGATGTACTGAAAAAGTTGGCCTCAGAAATGGAATACAGCTTAAGTGATGGTGAATGGGTTCTAACCAGCACAGGCCCTAAAGTGGCCTTCGAGAAACTCACTGAGCACTTTCTGGCTTTGTTTGAGGCCAGTCCATCTCTGAGGAGAGACATAGAAGAAGAGCTAAATGCTTTGAAGATTTCTGATGGAGACTTTGAGATCAGAGGGCTGAGTGTGTGGGGAGACCTGTTGTCGGCATTAAACAAGTGACTGGCAGTCTTAGAGCTGGAAAGATGTTCAAACTGTAGCCAAATATATGTTTATAACCTGATACTGTTGGTGTTTTTTGGTACCAGAGGAAAGACTGTTTTATACAGCTGACATCAGTTTTATGCCGAATAGTCATGTTCTTCTGATTTAACAGTTGCAGTCACATTTCTTCCAGTTGTACTTCATTTTAACAGTGTGTGCAAGACTATGTAGGTTTATGAAATATTTAACATGCAAGAATTGAGGCTGGTGATGAAAAGGATGGTTCTAACAGAGCAAAAGCCACTATTATGGTTTCATATCAGTATTGGTATTGAAACATTTCAGTTTGCATCCGTCTAAGTTTGACAGCTTTGGGTTTTCTAGTTAAATAAACACAACTTGAATGTCATCGATTTATTTTCAGAAATGTGAGTTTCAGTTACATTTTTTTGACTCTTTTCCTCAGTTCATTGAATATATCTGTATAAGAACAAACACAACATGTTGATTACAATTGCAGTATGGAGAAATAATAAAAAATGGTCACTTTAGTAGCTCTTGTCAGACTGAAAATCTGTTGCAGTGTTGTAATTCTTTCATTGATAGGGATACAGAGGACACCACTGTCAAAGAGATGCACCTAATTGCTTATTATAGGAGATTATAAATGTGTTGTTAGAAGATAAGATAGAGTAAGGAAAGCAGTAACCTGCAGTTCTTGCCTGGCAGAGCTTCACCTATAAAAAAAAGTGGAAAGAGAAGCAGGGTGGGGCACAAGATGCAAGAACAATAGTACATGGGATCCTGCTATTGACCTTCATTTTAGGAGTTAATCTCCATCTGTGGATTTTATTTATTTACTATTTTTAATATTATTTTTTGCTTTAGTCAATTTTGCCATTTGTTGAATGGCACAGCTTACTGAGTTTAGACACATTAGAGCTTATGGTACAGCGCATGTTCTGACTGAATCTAACTGCAAGTAATTGTGAGACAAACAGATTCAAGGTTTCATTCAGCATCATACATTTTATCATAATACCAAACCATTAGGCACTTTGTTGCTTAAAATGATTCTGCAGCTGCTGATTTATGAGGCCCTAAAAAAGAAATTAAAGTTTAATTCCACATTATGCAGATCTGGAGAGCGAGATGGGGTTGATAATAAGCTCGGGGCTATAAGGAAATAGCAGTAAGCAAAGCCAGCGAAAGCACTGTGTAACCAATGTACCCTTTTCTAACTCTACACAACTAAAATGATTTTCACTCACACCATCTGTCACTAAAAGCCTCCAGCAGTGCTTGATCTAAACCTATACATTTGAATTGGCTTAATTTCAGTCATGTGACTTGACTGCCAATCCACACATCTCAGACCATGTCTCAGAGCACTTCTGCAGCGAGGGATCAATTAGTCAGATCAGGCGTCTTCAGTCAAATGCTCCACAGTGGCTGGTGTGTGACATAACTGTCAGCAGATTAGAGCCCAGGCCTCGGTGTGGAGGGATACGCCAACAGAGCCACGGCTCATTTAACACACCATGAAAGCAATTCTCGTAGTGACAGACAAGGGTCACTGAGTAAAGGGCAGCATGTACACAACCAATTTATTTCCAACCAGTGGAGAACATATGCCAACCAGCAATGACTGAAAAGATCTAACCTGCTCCTGTGTTATAAATATATGCAAATGAATTTGGATTTGTTGCAGTCTGTTTAATTAAAAATACAGTTTCAGAGCACTGTTCCACAAACTAATGAGAATTATCCACCTCTATTCTTTAGCATGTAGCCATTGGGAGTTTCAACCCACAGAATATTTTCTTTTGTAGATTTGTGGTTCTCACTCTGATTCACAGCCTTACACGTTACTGGCAGGGTGGGAGAGCTGCCATGGTGATGATTCAGATGTGTTACCATCTGACTCCAATAAGCCTACAAGAAAAGCAACAATTTAGTACTATTACCTATACCAATCTAATATCTAATGGAGCCATGTTTTACCTGTTATTTATAAAAGAATAATACTCACATGTCTGGAAGAAACAGAAGCCCCATTATCACAAGTGCCAAAGAATGTTTAGTGCTTTTTTTTTTAGCAACCTGTTACAATATTTAGCTATTAAACATCCACCTATCCATCTGTTTTTTCTGTTCATTTTACATTTGACCTCCAGTTGTTTGCAGTGACACAGTATACCTTGGTTATAACAGGTTGAGAGCAGAGGACTTAAATCCAGCTCATTTAAATGTGTCATACTCTTCATTAAATCAACAGGACAAATGCTAAAACTAAGAATTTCATGTGTGTATCAGTTATGTCTTTTATAAAACGTATACTGTAAGCAAAGAGCAGGACGACTGTATTGCCTCTCACATCTCATCCCTACTTATTTTATATTCCATCCATCCAGTGTAATGTTTGTTCTCCAGCAGTGTGGGGTAACAAACTGCAGTAAGACGTGCTGAGAGCGACTGCTGTTCTGCAGCTCCTGAAGGGTCGTGAAGGATAACATTCATTAAAACTCAGATCCAGCCACCATCTGGTGGTGTGAATAGGGAGTCCTCTGAGGGGGTGGGTGCTGGAGGGTAGAGCCCTCCCTCGGCACGTGCCTAAGCCGCTCTTCTTGGCCCTTTTGTGTTTGCAGTGACGGATCACAGAGGCAGGAGAACCCCTCTGCACACCTGTGTCCCACTCAGAGGATCCTGATGATCAGCGGCCACCGTCATCAGGGACACAGCGGGGCTGTGGGTTTGGTGAAGTGATTATTTTTGTAGCATCCTAAACTAAACATCTCTGGAGTTTGGACAAAGAAAGTGACAACATTGCAAAGAGTTCTGTGAAATTGTGGTGATATAAATAATTGATTTCTTTGAACAGTGTGCTGGATTATATAAATAAAGAAGCTTGTTTTCCTGAAAGAAGAAATGGATGTGCAGAAGGTCAAAATGAGAAGAAAAAAAATCTACTCTGTAAAATATTTTGTCTCATTATCTGCAAATTCTGTCACTCTGTTATCCAGATTACCTCCAGAACTGGCGGTGCTTTGTCAACATGCCAAGTATCATGTTAAATCTTATCTTCCTTTGTCTGTGTGTGATACTATATCAGCGTGAATGAAGCTGTCAGTGTAATCTGATATGGGGGAGGGGAAGTGGATGGACCTGTGATGGATTGCTTCAAATTCAACTGCCCTTCTGTGGGAGAAAAACAAATCTGATTCTACTCTTCTCATCCTGGAAAAATTGAACTCTTATTCCAGATATAAGGCAAGTCTGAGAGTGTCACCTTTTTATTGCATCACTTTCTCTGGCTCATTAGAGTAGATGATCTCAAATTTAATACTAATGGATATGATTGGAGAGTCCACAGAGATGATAGCACACTGTTGTAAAGGTGTTTTGCAGAGGGCCTCATTTTAATAGCACAAATTAAGGATTTTTTTTAATGCTATCTGAACATCTTTGGAGAAATCTCACTGAAAAACACTGAAGGGTTCAGGAGTCACAGTGGAAAAACAGCAGTCTTTTTTTAATAGTAATTCAGTTTACAAATGGTTTCCAGTGGGTGGAGATTAGTGATATAATAACATGTTATTTTGTGTGAATCCAATTTGAGCCAGCAAGCTCTCATTAATAAAGCAATTAACAAGGAAAGGGAAGGAGGTGTGTGGAAAAATCACTTGCCCTGAGGATGGGTATTGTCATGTTGGAGGGTGTCATAAAACAGTAATTACTCCAATCCTGCCTTGAAATTTGGGCCCCAGTTAATACCTAATCTTTTGGGGTATGAGGAAGGTGAATTTTATGTTATGAATGAAAAGATATTGAGAATGCAGTGTGGAAAATTTGTCTGGGCCACATACTAGACAGGAGAGGATGGATCAGGAGGATAATTGCATGCAGGGAGAGTCCCAGAGGAGGTGTGCAATCCCGTCATCAAACACTCATTCTGGCTGGGCCTCATCCCATTACAGTCCCCCAGGAGCCAAACTGCACCTGCCCCACCGACTGACAACTACTCAATCCCCCTCCACTCACCCTCAGGATTACACAAACATCACAGTGACCAAGCCTGAGATGCTGCAAAAATATAAAGAGTCAGTGATGCAGGCAGGTGAACGCCGACAGACTTTCCACCTGTGAAAGAAATGCTGACAGTAGATTTTGCCCAATTACTGTGCATCCTAACAGGCACGTCACTGGTGTAACAGCCATGACGACTCCGGCTGGTTAGGCATGAGAAAACATGTTCCACGTGAGTGGTGACACAATTGTGTTTTCTGTCAAATTAACGTGCACCAAGCATCGGTGAGGGTTAATGGTTTCCCTCATTGGCTGGGTGAATAATTGAGAGAAACTGAGATTTTATTGGAATTGCTGCCCCTGCTGATGCTCGGGATGATTTAGACATGAAGCTGCTTCCTGTGATCCAACCATCAGTCAAGGCGGTGACAGGCTATTGTACTCTGCCTGTCCATCACGTGCATAAAATCAGTGGTCGACACCTTAGCCCTAACCCCCGCAGACGCCATGCCTGTCGATCATTTCCCTCAGGTAAGAGGGGAGTTCAAAGGTTTCCAATACATGAGGCTGCAGAGGTTTTTCCAGGACATATTCAACCTGTGCTGCAGAAGCAGGACAATGGAAATTCAGTCTACCAGCTGATAACACTTCAGAAGATAAGAATCTTCAAGAGGCTGATCAGACTTCTGATGATGGACTCATTCATTACTTTTATTTTGTGCTTTTCACAGTCTTACACACCAATAAAGTAGACACAGTTTTTCCCCTGAATTATTTACTACAGTTATCCAGATTGCTTGCTTTGCTTAGCAAACAATCCTTTGTTGTTCAGTTTATCTTAAGAGAAATTCATCACCCTCTTAAAATAATGGCCCGTCATTTTTTTTCAGGTTTTTCAGAAAACACTAAAAACTGAACCAAATACTGAAAGTATGATGATTTGGGCAAAAATTACATTTTCATTGTTTCAGCAACTCAAAATAATATCATTATAGATATCAATATGTCACTTTAAGCTTTGTTCGTTTCATCTTACATTTTATTTATAATCTTTTGCACAGATTTTTATGCTCTTTATAATTAACAGGTAAATTTTGTGACAACAATATAAATATTTTTCAAAACCCCTAAACATAGTGACTGTGATTGTTATTGTACTGTATATCTATTTCAGGTTTCAGAAGCATATTTTGTTCCCTGTTCTTCCAGCAAAAATGCATCGATAACTACAAAGGCAGCACATTCAATTTAAATCCCAACTCTAAACAGGAGCATTTATACTTTAAAATGCTAATGAATCCTAGAGTTAAACAATATTGATTTGTCCTGTGATTGGACATACAGTAATGAAGGAGCTGGGTCAATACCTTAATGTGCTACAAATATACTGTTGAGCTCAAATGGGCTGAGACGGAAACAGGGTGTGTTTCTAATATCACACATTGAAAACATTAAAGTTTCATCGGCTTTCCTTTTTTTTTTTTTTTTGGCTTTTTCTTTCACGCATCTGATCTTTCCTCCTCCGAAGGTGTGAGGTGCAGCTGAAATGTTTAAAACATCATCTCAGTTTTATGCACCAACATGACTCCTCAGCAGCAGCTTTTTACCACACATTTAAATCAGAATTCTTTGCAAAGACATTAAATGGTGGTGGTCTGCATGGATGAAACAGTTCAGTAAGAGTGTTAACATTGCTGTTTGTCTCTCCTTTTACCAATTACCAGGCCACAGGGTCCGGTGCTCTCCCCTGGACCCCAGAGACAAGTGCCATTGATTTACTAATGAGAAACTTGGAGAGAACAGGAGATGCTTGGCAGTGATTGGAGAATTGGTGGTCAGGTAGTTAGATAGCCAATCTCCAGTCAGTGAGGACTAATGTATCATCCCATTAACACACAAGATAAAAATGACAAAAAAAACCCTTGACCTTTTGGTTATTTTTCTTTTTTTCTTTTTTTTTTTTATAAAATGATATGAGTATTTTTTATAACACTTTTTGACATCAACATACCTCTTCATTGAACACAATATTAGAAGCCATAAGCCACAATTATCTGTTTACATAATCTTCAGGCACAAAGCCATAATAGCATCTTTTGGTCATCATAAACATTCTTAGATATTCATATATTTTAAACATCCTTTCAGATTTCATACAGCAAAATGAATAAAAGTGTTTAAAGAGCAAATAAAGTCAGGTGGAAGAGCCATCTATTAATCATCTGGTCCACTCGTACGTGACAATATCAATGTGTCAATAAAGTACTTTCGGTGACAATGACGACAACCAAGAAACACCAAGGGATCACAAAACTTGGTTGTTCATACATAGTACTGCATTCCTCCTTCATCTAAAGCTGGACTCTCCAGACACTAGTAATTCATTAAAACACACACCTTAATGTTGATCATCACGTGACTCCAAAACAATTACAGTTAGATACAGCAAGCCAGTGTTACGTTACAAAACAGAATGTGATGGGTGGCAGCTGGTACACAAAATTTATTGCATTGCACACCAAACATCAATAGTCAATGTTTTCTGAGCAGCAGTTGCCTTCACAACTTTGTTGATTTGTCTCACGTCACGACCAGAACCTGATTATGAAAGTTCATCTCATTATTTATAATGGCAGGAGACGCTTACCTAAGAACAAAGCAGTAGGCTGAATGGGGACTATTGGTGGCTGTGAGGCGGCTGCATCTGAAACATTGATCTGAGCAAAATTCATGCAACAAACACACTAAAAGTCTACGGTTCAACTTCACTCACGCTGTTTTTGTCTTATGTTGTATTACAAGCCTTGCTCTAGAAGAAGAAGACCTTTTTTGCAAGCAGACATCTCCCTGAAGAGGTACTGTCCATGAAAAATATGGCCTTTTATATTAATGTTCACACAGATCAACGACCCAAAATTCACAATAGTCTCACAGAAACAGTATACAGATATATACAGTACATAAAACATATTTGAGAAACAGAATCTTGTTTTTAGAATACTTTCATAGTTTCAGTGCAATCAGAGTGGTATTTCAGAGAAAGACCCTACATGATGGTCAACTGCAGTGTCGTTTGGCTCATGTTGTTCAAGTAGGCTGATGAGTTTTGGGTCCTAAATAGCAGAACAACATAGGTCTGCAGTTTATTTTGCAACTCCTGTCTATATAGTGAAGCCCTGCTCTAGGTAGATGTAATGAGAAACATGAGGATCTAATGAGGATTGTTCTGCATTGCAATTAACTATTTCTTTACATTGGCTTTTGAAACTTCTTTTACTTTAACACACAGAATGGATTTAAACATCTAATATAATGCTTATTTGTGCAAGTGGCGATGGAGAGTCTGTTCTTTTTTTTTGTAGGCAGACTCACCACAACTGTCTGGTTTAAGAGTAGCCACGCTGAGTGTACATCTTTCCTGCTGGCTCCTGTACATATTCCTCCGTCTTATCCCAGTCCTGCACCCAGCCTCCGTTTAGCTGTGCCGTGGCCCCGTAGCTTTTAGCCGGACCACCCATTGCGCCGTAACTCTGGGTGATGTCGCCGGTCTCCTCGGCCAGCTCGTCCTCATCTATAAAACCACACTTCTCTTCGCTGGTTTCTTCTGGGTCAGCCCATGGCTGTTTCTCCCCAGATGCAAAGAGCCCATAAAATACCACGCCTCCATAATGCACCAGGGAAGCAATGAGGAAGACATACTGCCACTCTTCACGGGTCTAGGAACAGAAAATGGTTGTAGCCAGGCTGAGTCACTTAATAAAATTTTTGGTTTTAGGTTCAAATTAAAGGTTTTTGTTTTTTGGCTGTGCTTTTGGGGACTAGGTTAAGGTGAGGGAATGATCATGGTTTCAGCTAAAAGAAGGAATTTGTTGCAATCAGGAAAGCACTGTGATCTGGGTTTAAATGGTTACTCTACTAGACGTTGTTAAGATCAGGGGATGGCTTTAAAAAATCTTTAAAAACAAAACCATGTCTGTTGTTACCTAAACACGACTCACCTTGTGTTTTGTCATTGCTCCCACTATAAGAGGGCAGACCATCCCTGATAGGGTTCCCACACCGTTGGAAATGCCCATGAGGATGCTGGCATAGCGAGGAGCGATGTCTAGATGGTTCACATTGAAACCTGCAGCAAAATGAGAGAACTTTCTGACTTTGGTGCTCATTGGCATAAAGGTAGGATCAAATTTGAATAACAAACCACCGTTTTAGGACTCACCTGATATTGCAAAACCGCTAAAACCCACTGCCAGAACTAAGAAAGAGATGGCCACCCCCTTACTGTGAGAATAACCAACCACTAATAAAAGAGTAGCCTCCATACCGAAGCCTGAAAACAACAGGAAAACAGTTAAGTGTTGAACTAATGAGGAATACTTTAAGGAATTGACAAAAACCTGATGATTAAACCCTTACCTCCACAGTTCATGATTTTCCGGACCGTAGTGGTGGACATGATGTTGTGAGTTCGCAGGTAGTCTGCTAACTGGCCTCCTAAAGGCACGATGATGGTCATGACCAAGTGAGGGAGGGCTGACAGGATTCCGACCTGAGAAACCATCAAATACTTTTCTGAAGCAACCGTAACACCAGCAGAGCAACTGTTGCAACAAAAGGGATTCTTTCCGTCTCAGAACAAATTTCAGTCTGTTTTAACCTCTGACTCCTGCATCACACGTGAGCAATAATTCACCACAGTAATAACAGAAACTCATCCTCAGCCTGAATTGCATCTGTCAGAGCAGCCTGAGTAATGCTTTACACTCTCACTGGAGGGCAGAAGATTAGGGCGATCTGAGACTGGCTGGTTTCTTTTGCGTGAATGACACACAAGGAAAGATGAAAATACCAAATCACAGCTCTTTCTGAAAAACATCATCACACAACCGCACCCTTAAATAGTCATTATGCTTCAAAGTCAATGTTTAAATGTTCAAAAATGTTCTATTTTCTTGAAAGAACAAAATCTTTTGACAAGATTGGTAGTTTTTAAATCCACAATTCAATGTTTAAAATTAAAAAATGATTTCCATTACAGAACCAAACTGTGTGGCTGCAGTATTATTTTATTTATGCATTTATTCATTATTTTAAAATGGATATAGTTCACAGTAGGCATTCATATTAGCAGCTAAGTGTACAATTTAAAACAGAACTCTTACTGTCTAATCTAATGGGATGACATTTATAATACAATCTAAAATACAATAGCAGCTATAACAAAGCAGGAACAAATGTTAAAATGGAATTGTGTCATTCAATCTGGTACGTTTTTCCGCAGATGTTTATTTTGTTCAAAATCATATCAACTGTTACTGACAGGTCAAATCTAAAAAACATGTTTGAGCTGCAGGTATTTACATCTACACAACATTCACAAAGTGGTTGCTGTTTCTTTCTGCTGTTTGGTACAGACCAGGTAGAGTACAGTAATATATTAAATATTAGTTGGTTTAAGCAGTTTAACCAAGATAATAAAAGTTGTGGGTGTGATTTTAAGCATCTTAAAACTAAAGGAAGATCAAAATTGAATTAGACTGGAATAGCAAAACATGAATTAAAAACCTTTTTGTGCATAGTAGGAGTGATCACAGCTTCAGATTGTCGAGAAATTTGAAGATGAGATCAGATGAGACATTTTAGGGCTAATAACAGAAATGATAAAGGATATATTTGCTTACCTTGCTGATCTCAAAGCCAAAAACCTCTTCAAAGTATGCAGGCTGACTGATGAGAAGCAGATAAAAGGTCCAGCTTCTGCAGAAGTTGGCCACAATGATTGCATAGACAGGCATAGAGGAGAAGAATTTCCTCCAGGGAGTCTTGAATTTCTGTTTAAACACATGACAAACACAAAATCAGCCTGTGCAGCATTTGGTGTGGGGTCAGAAATCAGGAGATACAGACTGATGACCCACTTCCATTGCGCCCATCAGCTGGGCACTTTCACCAATGCTGTCCTCGATGTAACGACGCTCCTCTTCAGTGATGGTTGGATGTTCTGCTGGGCTTTCATAAGACACCAAAATCCAGAACATGTACCAAACTATCCCGAAGGATCCTGAACATATCAAACACATCAGTCATTAAAAAACCCAGGTTGCTGTGCAGCCAGATGATACAGGCCTTAAAATTCCAGTGCTTTGTTGTCAGTGACAAATGAAGTTTGGTTAATTGTGGACAAAATGATGCAAAATAAACATAGATAGATAGATAGATAGATAGATAGATAGATAGATAGATAGATAGATAGATAGATAGATAGATAGATAGATAGATAGATAGATAGATAGATAGATAGATAGATAGATAGATAGATAGATAGATAGATAGATAGATAGATAGATAGATAGATAGATAGATAGATGGATAGATGGATAGATGGATGGATGGATGGAGTATAACTGCAGCAGAACACAACTATAGGAAGCCCATGTAAGACTTTAGCAGCACAACAAAAATGGAATTTGACAAGAATGCCATTTATGGCTCAGAAAAGCAACTTATTCCAAAAAAAAAGAAGGTTGTGTAAGGTCTTTAGAGTTTCCTTTTTAAAGAAATCAGTTGGTTAAAGTGATCCTCACCATACACATAGAAGACAGAAGACCATCCCGTATACTGGACCAGGATCCCTGCTAGAGGCATGGCAACCACTGCACCAGCATATGATCCTGAAGAGGACGAATGATTATGATTAAGCAGAAAGTGATCCTGGCTGTTTATCCAGAGAGCAGCTCTGTCTGTTTGGTAACAAAGGTGCTCAGTTCTTGTTTACACACCTTTTACGCACCGTGCTGTGTAACCCTAAATCTGCACTAAAGTGTATGAAGTAACGTGATGATGCATGATACTAATGAGCCAATCTTGCTTTTGTGTGCCTATTTTGTACCACAAAAGGAGATGGTGGCCAGACGACTTCTTTCCAGCGGTGGAGCCCATTTACTCCAGATCCCGTGGCAAGCTGGATAAGTCACTCCCTGTATGGTGAAAAACAAATTCACACTCAGTATAATCAGACATGGATTGCTTCCCACCAGCTTTAATATATTTCTTCTTGGTGTAATAGCACAACATGCTTAATTTGCTAATTTCATCAATACTGTGTCCATTTTTGCACTTATTGAAAATATAATCTGCTTGACTGACACCGTCTCTTCTTGTTGTCAAAGACTTCCAAGACAAATTGCAGTTAATAAGAAACAAACTGATGCACATCGTAGCCGATCTTTCTAATAGAGACTAATGGCTTATGTGTGAGTCAGTGCAAATTCAAGCTGACTGCCCACTTCATGAAAAAAAAAAGCCCTGGATTGTTCCCATTAAATCTTCATTACACACTAAGTGGCATACAATCAACTATTGATAGACACAAATTGCTGAGGCTTGCAGTGGGAGACACCCTGAAATGCTAATGTTTAATTTGTAGTAATAAGCTGTGGCACTGGACACAGGCAGCTCCCTCCCTCAATAGTCATGAGCGGCAATTGAAACTACAGTTTGGAGCCAAACAAAATAACAAAAGAGGATGACCTTCAAAGTAATAATAGCATCTCCCCCCTCTGAAATCAGCCCCCTTCTAGAGCTGTGGGAGCCGCCCGCATCAAGTGGCTTTTATCTCTTTTGTTCATTGTGTTTCTATGTGAACATGCAGCTCTCTAAGCCAGCCAAGTTAGTACACAGAGGCACTGCTTTTCAGGGTTTTATTTTGTTTGCTGATTGTGTACTAATATGTGTACAGTATAATGAATGGAGCCTCTTCCTAATGAGTCCCCTTTTCCAGTTGAAATTCAAATAGAAAACAGCAGGCTTCGATAGAAACAGAAGAATTCTGTAAAACCTGGCTGAAAACAGAATGTCAGCACTTTTTTTTTCTTTTGGTGGTGGTGGTGGTGGTGGGGGGTGGTTCAAGTTCAGCTCCTGGTTTGATAATGAGGCATCATCTTTGAGTGTTTTAAAGGTCAAAATCTGATGTGCAAATTGTGCATCAGTACCTCCACCAACCCTTGTAATATCCTCACAAAGATGACACATCCATAGTGCACTCGGGCAGCAGAGGGAATGAACATGTTCAGGGTGGATGTCAGCACGATGGCAGCACCAAAAACTCTGGATAAACAGTATTACAAGATTATTTGTCAAATTGGTATCAAAAAACGAAATCCTTGTATTACTCAGAAACAAAAGACTTGTGCATCATTTTTGATCAACTGCAAAGATGTAAAAACACCCAATAAACAGTAGAATATATTAAATATTGTTAATTTTTCATGACATGCTGGAAGAATAAACTCTCATAATGAAGATAAACCATTCCTAATTGGATACCACACACACACAACAGGCTGCTATTCAGTTTCCAGGGGAGTGAGGACAGGAGGTGTTTGCAGCAGAAGGCGTCAGTGGGCTCAGCTGACTTGGCATGATGAAGCGCTTCAAAGATTCATTTAGATTCAGTTTTAACAATCCTGTAATGCTAATGTAATAAGGACTCGTGCTGCGATCTTAGCCCACTTTATTTTTCTCTGCATTGCCTCTTTTTTGTGTAATGTCTACACATCTCTCTAAAATTTGTTCAGTTTGTTAATATTTTACAGACTTGTTGTTCTCTGTTGCGCATTTGCTGCATTATTTTATGCATTTGCAACTGACCAGACAGTGGTTAAATAATAAAGCATAGAGAGGAGCATGGTGATTGAAATGATGCTACAATCTTTGCTTAGAAGCACGTTTCACACATGGCTTTGGCCGGTGTGGTTGCCATGCCTCTCAACATAAAGGATTAGACATGGCCCTCCCATGGGAGCTCATTAACATGAGGAGGCACGCCCGGCGGGCATCGGCCAAATCCCCAGACTTCTCTAAACCTGCTGGTTTGGAGAAGTCAAGACAAAAATTACACCTTTTTTTTAAACAGTCTCAGTGAAAAATCAGTAGGAAACCGATGTCTTAAATATGATCTTCTCAGAGAACTAACCAAAAATGTGTAGTTTTACCTGTTTGCAGCCAGTCTGGAGGAGATATACCCGCCCGGAATCTGAGTAATTATGTAGCCCCAGAAGAAGGAACCGTGAATCATCCCCACAGTCTCTGGGTCCCAGTTGAATTTCGCTTTCTTTCAGACATATACAGACAAAGACAAAATTATGTCTCTTTTAATTCGATAGTCTATCGCAATTAAACCACTTTTTGTTTTTTGTTGTTTTTTTTTATCCCCCAAAGTGGCAAATGCTACAGGAGGGAAATATTTTCAAAAAGATAACCATAAAATTTGATGCTTCGCAGTGAATGTTAGTTCAGTGATTAACTAAGTTGATAAAAATCAAGATTTTTCAATAAATTTAGAACAAAAACAGGAAATGACTCACTTTGCTATTTACTATATTATCACCTGAAGTGCAATTGAATGGAACACTTAGACTCAGCTGGGATTTTTCCTTTGTAGGTGTCTTTAACTACAAAAATGTATCAGTCATTTTATTGGCTCTGGCCCTCATCACCATTACACATAAGGGGGTGGGGGTTCCTTGTGAATAAAGAGGCGGAGTTTGCAGGCACCTCTTTGATGATTATCTTGCCGTTTTGATGGACTGTGCTGTTATTGACCATGCTGACGATGGCCACACCCAAGTTACACCGGATACCGAAGGAGATGCAGAAGCCGAGCCCGCTCAGCATAGCGATGATGTATCTGCGCGGAAGCCCGAAGCATGTGCAGTCACACAGGGGCGTCTTCCGCTCCTGGTCCTCTCTTGGTCTCCCATCCTCCGTCAGCTCGATCGCCTCACCTGTTTGCTGCTTCTTTTCAATTCTCCTGCAGGACAAGCCGAGTATATAATACTCATTTTAGGTTAAATAAAAGCCGACGTGAAGGGATGAAATCAAACTATCAGGGAAATACTCTGTTTAAAGAAAGAAAGCAGCAATTTTTTAAAAATTATTTGTTTTATTGATTTGAGTTAAAATCAGCAGAAATCATTTCCCTGTAAATATTCAATACTTCGGGCGCGTGTTTAAGAATGAGTATTGGCTTTCATTTTTAATAGCTCTCTTTCAACTACAGGCTTGTTAGTGTCTTTAATTATTCTTTAATCTAGCACAGGCCCCCGAACGCCTCCACAGCCTTCATAAAGTAAAAATGTCTTTTTTTTTCGTTACTTACTAAAAGGAAATGCTGAATGGAACGAGGAGAAAATGACCTCCATACCGCATTGCAGTATTATCTGCATCACCGCTGTTTACAGTCAAATTTCGCTCTTTAAAAAAATAATTTAAAAAAATAATTGGCTCTCATAGATGGAGTAGGAACTCAGCTTGGGCTCACACTCGGAAATTTCTTCACAGAAATTTAAGGTGAATTTAAAGCACTGACATGCGAAGGCCTCCCTCAGTGAAATAATAGGCCTGCTACAGCTTAAATCGAGCAAACATATTTTTTCCCTTTCAGAGCTTTGAGTCACGTTTTGCGTGTGTGTGTGTGTGTGTGTGTGTGTGTGTGTGTGTGTGTGTGTGTGTGTATGTGTGTGTGTCTGTGTTGCAACTGAGAATCAAATCCAGCTTTCTAAAAATAATTTTAGGCCCAGCAAATTAACGAATAAGACTCTTGGTCACGCGAAAGGGTTTCTGACAAATATAGGCCCAGATTAAAAGCAGGATATTTTTGTAATATTTGTGCAAATTTTCGTTTTGCTGCCTTAATATATTTTATTTGCATTTCCGATCAGAACTAAAAAAAAGAATTCACTTCTGTTCCACCGCATCCTGCTCCCCTCTAAATCTAAACGGGCGTTCTGATTCCTTTGTATTCAGTCATCGGATTTCATCCGAGCTACGTTTCGTGTAGATCTTTGTGACTGTAAATAATATAGGAAGTCAACTGATATGAAGTTCATCTGTCTTGAATTAATACAGATGAATACGTCAGGTAATAGATATCCTCCGACCTTGTGTCACGACTCGTTCTGTTTCATTAATTATTAAAAACACCCACAGCTGCTGGTGGAGGGAACCATCCTCCAGGGAAATATCTGATCCTTAAATATTCGGGCCACACGACTCTGCTCTCAGCATCCTGTCCGTGATTCATCCCATAAAGAAGAGATCTACCTTTTTTAAAAAAATTGTAATGCAGAAATAAGCACATTTAAAGCTGATGCACGGTCTTTTTCTTCTTTTTTTGTCATCCAATCATTTGGGGTATTTTGTATTTTAGTTGATCATTGTAGAACCAATTCTATGAGAAGAAAAATATATATATATATAGAAAAGAAATATATAATTTCTTACCTGTACAGAGCCCCGAGGGCCTTTCCAGCGATTTGTTTTATCCCCTCTTTAGTGGTAGGGAGAGCTTTTTCCTTGCCTGGCTCCATATCCAAATTATCTTTAAAAATTCTATAATACTATAACAAATGGAAGTGCAACATTAACAAGCATATTGTTAAGATATTAATCCAAAAGAAATAACGCGCCTATTTCTCTTCAGCGAAAAGCATCTCGGTGTCAAGAAAAACAAAGATGCGCCAGAAAATGGAGAAAGACGAGAAGCGCGTTCAGTCTGAAAGGGTTGGTTTCACAGTCACAAAACAGCAGTCAAATAAGTCCGCTTTTGCCTTGCGCAATGTTAATCCGTGCAGTGCCATCTTAAGATCCAGCCAACGACAATAAAACGGTAACGCTGAAGATAACAATTTGGAGGATTTTTGATTCCATTCTTTGAGAAACTAGGAATGTGAGAAGCTTGAGCCGGCGGAGATGAACGGAGCTCAGGTCTAACCTGAGGTGGGGGATCTCCGGTGTGGGTGCAGCTGGAGGAGGTTTCAGCACCACGGACAGCGCACAGCTCATCTACCTGTCAGCAGCTCCGCGCAGCGCCCCTCCTCCCTCCGCTCCAACCACTTCTCCCCCTAATTCAATTACAACTTCAAATCTGTTACAGCTGTCGATTGCATAATCTTTCCCCCTTCCGTATTTTCTAATTCCAGAGGAAAGGGGTTTCTGGATGACCCCCGACCACTTATAAAACAGCAGGCAGAAAGCGGTCTTCGCCACCTTGATATCTGGTTATTTCTAAGGCTAAGATGAACTGTGTTTTTAAAGATAAATGGGTGTAAAAAATGCTGAAAACCGAAATAAAAAATACAATAAAGCTATCAATTCAGTATTTATTTATTTTTTCAGATCGACTTGCTATTCACGCACGTAGAACCAGACTGTAAAGTACAGTACGCAGCCAACCACGCAGAGGCAGTGTTGTGTAAGAAGCAGAGCAACCTTCACAGATAACACACAAGATAAAGGGGAGTGTATTTATCAGATTCCACCAATTAAGGGAAGGGCTGATTAAAAGCAGTTTCATAATGTTTGGAACATTTAGGGGGGGAAACATTTAATTACATTTCTCATGATGGTCTAGGCCTTGATGCAGACAGCGCGCACTCAGGCGCAACAGTGGACACCTGCTGCCTTTTCCTAACCGTCATATGGGTCCATTTAGAAGTCACCTGCATACCTGGACAGCGGGGAAACATGGCAGCAACTGTGCCGTAAAACTCATTCCTGAACTGGCGGCCTATAAAGAAGCTGAACAAAGGGTTAATGCAGGTAACGAGGCCACAGACGCACATCTCCAGGGCGAAGGCCATGTCTGCAGGTCGCCAGGAGGCGGGATTGTCAGGGTAGACCGCCCGTATCACGATGGCAGTGTTGCGGCTCAGGTGGTAGGGCAAGTAAAACGAGGAAAATATGACCAGCACTGCACTCAGCAGCCGCCGGAGCCGCAGCTTCTTGTTGCGATGATCAGGGTGAAAAGGTCGACTGCGCAGTTCTCTGATACTACACAGGCCGCAGTAGCAGATGGAGAGCAGCGGGAAAAGGAAGCCGATAATGGAGCATAAGAGGGAATAAGGGAGGCTCTCCCCTGTTTCACTTAGCAGTACGTAGAGGGTGCACACGGTGCGGTTGCTTCCAGGGCAAGTCTGGATTAGAGTCATCCGGGCAACAGGTATGCTGAGGAGCAGTGTGACCGTCCACACGGCCACACACAGCAGGGAGGCCTTCCGCCTGTCAAGCAGCACCAGGGAGCGTAGTGGGTGCACGATGGCCACGTATCGGTCCACACTGATGCAGGTGACAAAGAAGATGCTGAGGTAGAAATAGTTGTGGTAAAGCATCCTCACAGCAACGCAGAGCGGCAGCCCCTGGTTCCAGTACAGCTGATCCAGATGGTAGTGGATGAGGAAAGGCAAGGCCAGGAGCCAGGAGGTGTCAGCCAAGGTCAGGTTGAAGAGAAACACCGTGCTGCGGGTCCATCGCCGCAGGCGCAGGGCGAAAACCCACAGAGAGAGCAGGTTGAGGGGCAGTCCGAGGATAAGCACAGCCAGGAAGAAGAAAGGCATAATGTAGAGCTCCATCACAGTTACAGCATGATGCGGGTCCAGATCACAGAGGTCTTCCTCTGGAGGCTGGATGACCAGAAGTACAGCTCAGAGTCTGAGTCAGCTTAATACTATTTAAATCATCTAAACTTTCACTCAGATTTCTGTTTACTGAGCTCATATACAAAAAACCGACTAGGTATTCAACCTCATCAAAGAGCATAACAGTCAAATATGCCATAATCATATAGCTGAAAAATAGTTAATTCATTGTTTCATCTTTAATTGACACAAGTTTAAAATCATATAGAACCTTTACAACCTACCTGAACCTGAGTGTTCACCATGTCTTTGTTACAGTATGATCTGCACAGTGCCAAGTGGAACAACCCTGCCAACATATTTTGGTGTAAAAGGTGTAAAACACACCCACCAGTGTGAGCAAACACTGAATAGTTATCAGTGCTCCCTCTCTGGCCATCTGTTCTGTGAAAAGCAACTTTCGTGTCCTCAGCACAGGAGCCAATATTCTACAGCGTTGGTCCAAACATGTCAAACAAATGCCCAAGTTTAACTAGTACTTTATTTAGGTAATTCTTTTTTGTTCCATGACATATTTGGATAACAAAAATGACAGACCAAGATGAAAAAATAAAACAATAAATGTAACTATAAGCATACAGTAAACAGGTTCACCCTTTTCTGCAAGCATGAACATTTTAACTACTATCACAAAACAAATTAAATACAGGTGAAAAAAGCGAGCTTGAAAGTGACAAGGAAACAAGGAAATTACACAAAAAGGAAAGTACTGGATACATTAAGGCATTAAGAGGCACTGGTTCAGCTGAGAAGATGTCATAAGTAAGGCAAACTGGAACAGAGAGGTGGTCACATGTAAATACACCTCACACAGATTTGTCAGAATCTACAGCATAACCAATCAGCTACTTAAATTCAAATACTTTTTTTATAAAATATGAATAACAGCTATTTCTCATATGTTTCTAAATAACTTTATAAATGTGAAATGTCCTTCATATCGTCTCGAAACAAAAACCACACTGGATCTTCTTGTTAAATGTTAACAGAACTGGGAGCTCCTTACCTACAGCACAACTCTTGTTCCACTTAAAGGAACAGTTACTAGCACACACCGCTGTTTCCAAACACTGCACATGATTATCTAATGGTACAAGATTTAGTCTGACATGACTGTGACTCGGTAGTCATGTTTCAATTAAGTGCTTTGTGCAAAATAAAACAAAAAACAAAAGATGCGTATCTTTCCTTCTCTACACGAACACAGCTGAGGAAGCCAGAACCACAAGAAGGGGGTGATGGCTGATGTGCTTTGTGTAATGGAGCAAACATAGTTCAGTAGGTGAGGGCCAGCCTTCATTAGCACTGTTGTGTTGGTAAACATAGGCACATTAAAAAGGGATCTCTTCGCTCTCATCTCCAAGAACAGGACACACTTGTCAACTGTCAACATGCACCAGCTGTTACTTCTGCAGCTGAACTGGCCACTGCAGGACAACGTCTGTCCTTCATCACAACACAGATTTCTCTTCATATATATATATATATATATATATATATATATATATATATATATATATATATATAAATTATATATATAAAGCTACTTCACATGTCAGGTTTGGTTTCAGCCTGCAGAAACTGTTGGGCCAAAATGAGAATTATAGCAAAATGTGCCCAGGCCTCCTAATTGCCACTGGAGCGAGGAACATAACTTGATAATGTTGTGTTAAATTTGTGCTGCGATCTTGAAGCAGAGAAATAAACAATGCTCACAGTAAAAACTAATAAATAGAGCTGAACATAAAGTTTTGTTGTGTGACACTAGAAAGCTGCACATACAGTATAAAATATAAAAGAATAAGCAAACTCTCAGCCTTAAAATTACATGAATTATCATTTGACTGACACAACCAATGATGTCGTATGCTTTACATATTAAGGCATCAAATCTTTGGTTACTCATAGTGGCACTTAAAAATAAATAGTCTTGTATTTAGAACACGAGTAAGCTCTCTGGTTGACACAGTGTATCAATCTTCTCTTTCCTTAAACCAAATTTTGAATGTCCTCAGCACCACAATTACAATGTGTGAAGTGAAAAGCCATAAATATGCAACACACGTTTAAAGTCAAGTGCCTCAAACTTTCAGCATGCATGGAGAGTTGGTCTTTCCACCTGTGTGATCTTCCACTATTGGAAGATTAGTAGAAGAGGGATGGCTGTGAGTAAAGAACTAGAGGCCCAGCCCTTTAGTGAGCATCATACATGTCTGTATGTACTACACAAGCAACACGGGCATTGCACCAAAGCGGTGGTCAGTATCAGAAAACACAAGCAGGGAAATCTACGTCACCGTGTTCGACTGACTGACCAGCAGCTCGCTGGGCTAGAGGCACTCTGACAGCACCTCATGTTTGGCTAAAGATGGATATATCATGGGTTGGCAGGTGCACTCATTGCTGTTTTGGCTGAGCTGGATCTTCAATTTCTCCACTTCATAGTTGTGGAGGTACTCCTGGACCAGGTAGCGCTCTCTCTTTATTCGGGCCCTCACGTCAGATGGAACGTCAGGAATCATCCAGGCCACGAAGAACTTGACCATAAACACGACATGCTGCAGAGGAAGAGGTCACAACTGGTTGACAAACTAAAGTCAATGAAATAAACTGAGCTCAAGTAGAAGCTCTGCATGGACGGGATTTGTATTACAACTTATAATGTGTGTGTGTGTGGGAGAACAGGCATTAGGATAAAAATGTGAAGCTCAGTTCAAATGGTCACTAAGTGATGAAGGTGCTGATGTTACCTCCATGATAATGATGAAAGCCAGCTTGGCAGCCAAAATATGCCAGAACTGCATATTGTGGTAGTACTCCTTCTCGTGCCCTGGAGGATAGCGGTAATCACGATACCTACAGAAGAGGAACATATCAGGTTATTTCAATTTCTTGCAGATTATTAAACACACTTTGTTTCAAAATTCAAGATTGCTTATTGTCATTCTTTAAGGGGAAATACTACACTCATTTCCAGCTTTATATTTTTATACTTGGACTCCAATCGAGTAGCTTTGCAGGCATGTTCCACTTCAATCGTGAAGTGGAATGAAATTTATTGGATGTGTCAAACTTTTTTAAAAGTAAAAAACTGAAAAGTGGG
>JAMQGT020002322.1:0-14196 GCA_024447675.2 Pterophyllum scalare | reverse complement strand
ATCAAATCTCTATTTACGTGTCGTTCAGCTATACAAAAAGAGAAAGGTGACAAATTTAAATGAGAAAAACTAAGTCCTGAGTTGCTGTATTTAGAACACATTTTGGTGATAATGGAACAACAAAGGCTCGATGAAACTGAACCGCCTTTCACGCTCTTACCAGAGGTTAGCTACATTACCCAGTTCTGCTTTTCAACAGCTGAAAATGCAGAAAGATGTAGACTTTCATTTTTAACCCATTCATAAATGCAGTCTTGACCAATAGCACTTGAAGAACAGCAGTCAACCACATCGTTTTCCCCAATTCATTAAAGTTGTGACTTAATTTTTCCAATTAATCTCGCTCAGTCTTGACTGGCTTATGCATATCTTGCGATGTGAAAGCATGCATGATTTGGCTGCACTGTGGGGTCGATCTGATCGCCTATAAGCACCTCCACCCCCATCTCCACTGAGGCTGTTGATTGATGAGGGTCTGGCCGAGCAGGAGTGGAGTAGGAAGATCAGGACCTTTTAGGTTTAATCAGTTTAACTTATCTACGCTATCTTTACCCACGAGCTTCATTCACACCACTGAAACACTCCCATTGCAAGCACAAAGGAGAAAATAACGCTTTGCTTTTCTAATGATAATGAGTAGCTGAGCAGTCGACGGGCATGGCGAGCAATCAGATGTGACGGGTAAAATTTCAAACAGAAGCATGTTTGTGTGCTCATCCAATGCTTCCACTCCCACAAAAATTGCGGAGAAGGAATAAAAACAGTCCCTGTCTGCCTATGTGAGAGCTCGGAGAGAAAAATCTGTTGATTGGTTGGAACAGCATGTCAGATTTACAGGGGGGGGGGAGTAGACAAGCTCAGCTATCTCTGGATCTCTGTGCAAGAAGGAATCTAGGAGAGTGCCAGGGGGCCTTTGTAAGAAGCTTTGCCTGTCAATGTTTGCATACAGTCATCCATCTTTTTAATCTTAGCGACCACGACAGAAAGTGAAAAGAAGAATTTCCCTAAGCTAGCATGAGATAACCCTCAAAGAGGGAACAATGCCAAAGAGTATTCAGTGGCCTGCAAGCACCTGACAAGTGAACAATGCCCTCTCGACATGAAAGTCGTTCCCCCGACATAAATCCAGATGAACATCTCATTGATATTCACAGGAGATAGAAATAGAATGCAGTGTTTTCTGGCAATGCAAAAACCTGTTTACTCACACCTTATTCACAGTTTGCATCTCAGAGGAAGGGCAATATCACTGGTAGGTCAGGGCAAAATTGGACTTGGACTAGTAGCTTCAGTACGGGAGACGCTCAGATGGGAAAATGAGGTGGATGGCAGATCCAAAGATGCAAACTGAGTCCCAGTTTAAATGAATTTGTGCAGCACTTCAAACTCAACAGCTACTATTTTATTACCTAGCTCAAACTAATGCCGTGCAAAAACATGTTTAGTCATGGCCTAGACCGGGTAACCTCATTTTCAAAGCAGCCATTTCAAAGGCAATGAGATCAATCACTGCACACGGTCACAATAAATGTTGGTTGTGCCGTAGTCTGCTTTCCCTGGTGTGACTGTAGCATAAACAACAACAACATGACACCTGGTCTGGTTCATTCTAAGCCAAAGTAGCATACCATTAATTAAATGATTTTGTTTTAAAAATATACATATATATTAATGCCACCCTCTTCAGTTTCATTGGTGTTTTAGGCAATGTTGGAAGGCTGAAAAAGGGGGGGGGACTGTCTTTTAGGGAATGTGTGTTGAATATTTTAGGATTCACAACAAGAACAAAAGATCCAGAAATGGCAGAGAGCGTTACAGAGAAGCTGGTGAGACTGTGTGGTTGTCTGTGTGGGAGTTCATTATGAAGCTGCATGGAGCTGAGCTGGAGGAGTAGTGTGTGCAGTTAGGTGGGTGGCTGGTGAATGATGCATCCAAATAATTGGTTTGAGATAAAACAAAGCCAAAAAAAGAGAAAAGAGTAGAGAAGTCAGCATGTCATATTAAAGAATATAGTGTAAAATCATCTTTTCACAGATTTTTTTTGGAGTTAATGATGTTAATTTAAAAAATAAAAGAACTCCCCAGTAAGCACCTTTTCTCATAACTGACTTGCTACAGAAGATATTGTTCCTAATTTTCTTAAATGTAGATTTTTGCCAAGATATTCTCTCTCATGACTTTTTCTTCTCTGGATTTTCAAACACCTACACCTGTTTTAACCTTCCTTTGCTATAAAGTTTTCATAGTTATCAAAGTACTTCACATTAATAATATATTAAAGCTTCTGGAAAGCCAAAAGCCTTTTTGCTGCAAGGAGGATATCAGAAAATGTCCTGAAATTTAAAAGAATTTGTAATAACAGTTGAAACAGACTGCTAATTGAGAAAACAGGAAGAGAAAAGGTGAATAGATTGATTAGACAGAATAAGACAGGAAAGAAGAAAATTCATCCAGGACCCTGGAGCTGAGCTCTAACATCATCTGGGCAATTAAATGCTTCCGCACCAGTTAACGCTCTGCGAGCAAGTCCTGTCCAAACACAGCTGTCTCATACGTCTGCCTGCAAGTTCTTCTAGAAATCAATGTGAAGCGCAAAGTCTGTGGACACAGCAAACAAGACAGCTGAGAGAGAGCAAAAAATCCTCCATCACTTTTTCATGAGCGTTATATATTTTAAGAGAAACACATTTTCATACCTTTAGACTGATGGAACGTTTGGAACATTTATTCATTTCATGGGAGTAATAATATTTCTATTTTCTACCAGTCCGCTTTTAAAATATCACTTATAAAACACATTTTATATAAATAATCAGTTCAGCCAGGACCGCTGTAGTCAAATGGACTGATGTTATTTCCATCTGCAGTCGTTTATAGTTGAAGGTATGCCTCTGTTTCTGGGACCCACTCGCCCTTCCACATACATATAGAGAGTAGCAGCAAAGGAGAAAGCAGGCACACGTGACAACAGTGTGAAAGGTGGAGTTGGGGTGGAAGTGGGTTGTAAAGCAGCTTGCAGGTGGACAGAACTTATAAGCATGCTGAAGCAGCTTAAACAGTGTGTCCTATATCAGACCTTTTATGCATGAATTATGAGAACCTCAGTTAAGATTTTTTTTCCTGAGTGTTTTTATTCCTCTTTAGGAGTGGAAAAACTATCAATTTAAATTTTTTTTATGAACCTATTTTTCATGGAGTTGCAAACATGTCCATCCAGCTGGACACCATGCATTAAAAAACAAACAAAACAGATCCACTGTCACTACTGCTAGCATTGGCAATTTCCCTGATCCTGTTAATTATATTCAAACAACACATGAAATAACAAAAACAACTTCCCATGACTGGCCAATTGGTAGGAATGTATGGGATGATGCACACTTTATAAATAGACTTGTAATGGGGTATTTTCACTGTCATGAAATACTTTGACCTAAGTAAAGGACAAAACTACATCTGCAGCTGTACAAAAGAACTGAACTGACTTTCTGAAGACTGCATGATATCATTCTCTTGTGTCTTTCTTCTTCTTTTATACTTTTTTATTTCACTTTCCTTTGTCTCTGTCCACTGCTGTCTCACTTTCATCCAGTCTCGTCAGACACCTGAGGGCGAGTTCCTGCCTCTGGACCAGTGCGAGCTAGATGTTGGCTTTGGGACAGGTGCAGACCAGCTCTTCCTGGTGTCCCCTCTCACTATTTGTCACGAAATTAACCCTAAGAGCCCCTTTTTTGACCTATCCCAGCGCTCTCTCATGAGTGAACAGTTTGAGATCGTCGTTATCCTCGAGGGGATCGTGGAAACCACTGGTGAGCAAGCTTACCCATCATTTCTTTAAACTCTGTGTCCTTCCCCATTCCCATTGCTCTTTTTTTTCACTTTACTCACCCCCAATCTAAATGTAAATTCCTACATTAATAACGAGCCACATAACATTTCTATCAAATAGATACTGATAATCTAGGATCTCATTTCCCCACCTTCTCAGTTTTGCATATTTGAACAACAGAAGAGCTGGAGAAGCCAAGGATGACATCAACACATGAAAATGACACCTTGATTGAATTTCAAGGGATATTTTATTTCTGCAGAATCAGTTTATGCCCAGTCTATGCATAATAAAAGCCTGTGGTCATAGATGCGCGTGTCAGTTTGATGAATGAGCTGAGGTTTTAGTCGAAGTTCCACTCTATTTTTCACATGACAGCTGAGAGCAGACGTAATTCAGAGGGCGTTAGACATTGGTATAAAGCCGCTGCTGTAAACTACAGGCAGCCATGCAGGAGTACTCTCAGCGGCAACACAGATCTCCCTGTTGCATATTTAGCACAATGATTCATCCCAAAAGTCCAATACAAATAAATCCATGCCCCTCTTTTCTTTTCAGCTGTGCTTCTAGGCATCCACCATAACCCCTGACTGTGCCACTGTTGTAGGAGAAACCATGGAGCTGAATAGGCTTAGAGCAGAAGGGAGGGATCAGCAGGAAGCGAGAAGGCAAGCAGGCAACACGGCTGTGCTCAGTTGATAACACCATTAAATAAGGGTGCAGCTAGAAGTCTAGTGTCGCAGTGCACAGCACTCAGAGCTGAGGAGTAGAAAAGGGAAACCCTGGAAGTGTCACCTATAGTGGTCCAAAATATGCTGACAACCATATGTAAGAGGAATCTTCACAGTAATGACAACAATAAGCACATTTTCTAATTTCTTTTCCATATGCGCATCTTCACACTAATCCACATCCCATTAACCCAAGCACATTAAGAGCTTCCCAGTACATCCAGCTGCTGCTGACACAGCTGTTCAGCTTGTTGATTGTCTCCCCTACTCATTCCATTTATGTTTCAACCAGACTTGACAGATTACCATGCAGTGGCTCTAATACTTGTCAGTTTTAGTTTGTGTCTTCAAGGCATTTTTTTCTGTTTTCAACACTGTGACAAAACTACTTAAGGTCTTTGCTGATTAAAAAAAAAAAAAAAAAGCTGACAGATAAAATAAATTCCAAGTACTCATTCAGCTCTGATTTAGCCCTGATTTTACAAGATGGCTGAAAGTCCATTTTCTCCATCAAAAAAATAAAGAACCAAAACATATTTGTTTGCTTGTTTTAAATATCCAATCCTCAAAGTTACCAATACAGGCAGCCAGATTTGATGTGAAATAGACCCAATAATTACCCCTAGTCTCAAAATTTGGGCAAAAACCAAACACAAAGAGATACACAACATGGAGACATCTCAACATACATAACAGCAATTTGTAGCAGCAGAAGAGGACACTGATAGGTTCAGAATCATTCAAAGTAGCAAGTAATAAGGAACAAATGCACATACACAGCTTCCAGGTTTTCGCCGCTAGCGGGGAGGAAACCATGCCTCTTGGAGCACCGAGACAGAAAAGTAAATTCTCCGCTCCTTACTCAAACAGGAAGTGGTTTCTCTCAGAGGATGTTCCCTCCACGCACGGTTTTTATTCAGAACTTTCAAAGTAAGGGTCATGTGATGCATCATCAATGACTCCACACTAAATGCAGTTCAAAGCAGGTAATAAACATTTAGGGTACACTCGCATGGCTTCACACAAAGATATCACTTTTACGACCAGTCCCTTCCTGGCTCTTTCCCACGCTGGTGATCTGGTTGATAAAAGAAACTCAGGAGTGTGAACGAGGCTTTTATGTGTGCTCTGTGAGAACTCAAACAATGAAACAACATCTTCAGTGTCCTTCTTTCAGAAGGGACACTAAATCTCCTCATTTGAGTAAGAAGAAACAACAGTATATTAAACGAAATAAAACATATACCAAAGATATGATAAAATACAGAAAACATGTTAATATACCTAACAACACCACCTAGACCTGATCAGATGGATCATCATTTGAATTCAGCATTACTCAACATGCAGTCTTGATTTCTGGCAACCTAGAAATAAAAACTGAGCATGGCAGAAACTGTTAAGCACTGTATAAAACACTCTATAAAACTAACCGAGGGGAGTCAACATTAGTTCTTTTATCATTTTTTGCTGTGGCATATTGACTCCATCTGTAGGCTGCACTTTGACAATATGCAGATGACACGCAACTCTCTGTAAATTCACTCAAATTTAATGCAAAAAGCAAATGATGTTGATGTACTCTGACCTCTACCAGTATCAGGAATTTTACATAAAGTCTTCTCCAGGGACGCCCTGCTCGCTGTCTCCCAAGTGTTTGCATGGATGTGCTGAGGGTTTTTATATTTATGCAAGAAGCAGTAGACATTAAGCAGCTGGTTGAATACCCAAAGGATGCTTGAAGGATGAAATTTAACCACCATGTCTGTCAGACTCTAAACCCACAAGCTTTCACTGCATTGGTATTACTGTTTTCTTATGCAACAACAGTCGGCCGAAGTCGAGTCGTTTACTGGTAGAAGAAGGGAATATGCTAGAAAATCTTATCTTAAACTTACAACTGTAATTAAAGCTGAGCCTCAGAGCAATTAAAAAAAAACATAGTTGTAGAAATGTTGAAGAGTTTCTGTGGATGAAGATGAGTAGTGCGCCTGGAATAGCATCAGGTTATGACATAACACTGAACATATCATCCCGCAGAGGGACTAGATCAGACTCCTACTCTTTAGCCATCTGTGATGTTTCACAGAAAAGCTCAGGTTGCAGCACAGCCACTGAATCAGAAAAAAAAGAGATTATTGATCACAAAAGACCTCCAACAAACATTCAAATGTCAAGGAAATTACTTTACAAAGCTAAGGTCAAATGGAAGACATGTGTACACTAGCAGACACACAGGCACCCATATTACTAGAAAATCTTTGCTTAATACATCATCCAAAAATTGGGTCCTCCATAAGAGTATGATGAGAACTGATGCCAGTTTGCCGACAGATGATTTTCTTCTGGGCAGTGATTGAATCCGCAATCAACACTGCAAGTTAAAATCCAGACAAGTAAAGACAGGACTCTTGCCATTGATGTTCTGATGTGAGAGCATCACGTTGATCAGATTTAAACTAATAATTATCACAGCCAACTAAGCCACGAGCAGCTGCCGACTGTCGCCAACATTAACGGGAGAACATATGAGAATTGCTCACCAGAGCAAGGAAAGAAACTACACAGATTTTTTGTTAATGCTTGTAAAGATGCTTTTCCTCTCACGTATTCTATTACAGTACATCAGAGGCGACATGCTTTGAAAATAAAAAGACCGGACGCACTAATACCAGTAGGGTGTAATAGCCTTCTGGTTGCTTTCATGTACTGGGAAATGCAATAGACCTTTTGTATGTGTTTACTTGAAATCTTCTAGTATGTGACTAAATTGAACTGGATGATCACACAGAGAGAAGCATGAAGCTGTCTTCACAAGCAATAAAGGAAAGAGGAAAACGAGATAATAGGCGGTGATGCTGCCCTTTCAGATTTCTCCTTATCAGCCTATAATTGTTTTGCTGGAACCTCATTTAATGGCAGTTATTACAATTATTACTCCCATCACTCTCTTCTAGGTATGACATGCCAGGCAAGGACGTCATACACTGAGGATGAGGTTTTATGGGGCCACCGTTTCCTGCCGGTTATGTCCCTGGAGGAAGGCTTTTTCAGGGTCGACTACTCTCAGTTCCACAGCACGTTCGAGGTACCAACACCACCGTACAGTGTGAAGGAGCATGAAGAGAAGAATTCTCTGCCCTCACCTCTGTCCACTCCTACTCCCGCACTGACTGAGAGCCACGGTGCCCGGCGTGACCGTGTGTTTTCTGTGGACTGCATTAACACTACAGAGGAAAGGGGCCGTCATGTAGGGACTGGGGTTCGACTTCCAAGCAAATTGCAGAGAATGAGTTCATCAGGCAAGGAGGACCTGCAGAGGAAAGTGCTTATGCTCAGCTCTCAGCACTCGGAGAAGGCCTGCAGCACAGGAGACCTCCCCCTGAAGCTGCAGCGCCTCAGTTCTTCACCTGGCCCTGAGGCAGCAAATCGTCTAGGGCTTAAATCCCTCAAGGTGGGCTTTGAACCCATGACCCAGTCAACCGGAGACCTGTACCAGCACAGTCTGCCATCCACACTGTCCCCTGCTCCGGTCCCCATGCACAGTCCTCTTCTTTCAGCCGGAGGAAGGTTGGAGGACAACCTGCCACCAAAGTTACGGAAGATGAATGCCGATCGCTGAATTCCAGACAGTCCTGGACTACAGACACATGGAAAAAGAGTCAAAGTTGTACTTTGCCTTTGGAGGGTTTGATCCAAAATAAAACACGCAAAAAACACGAGGTTTATTAACAGTTTAATAATTAGTTTTCTTCTCCCCCCCTTAAGACAAAAACCTTTACTGGAATTACTGTGATTTTTTTTTGTGGCTAATAGCAGAGGCTATGCTATTATTAATTTATGCTTTGGTACATACAAGAAAACAAATTTTTCGCTAAAAGCAAACTTGATTTTTTTTTTTTTTGCAAGAGTTGTGCATGTATACACTCAATCCATTGTTTAATATATGCACCACTGCGGTTAACTGTCAATTTTAGTATTATCTAAATATAAATTATATTATGATGATAATAAATGCTGTTTGATCTTTCTCTTCCTTGTGTTTTTATTGATGTCACATCACAAAAAAAAGAAGTTATTGTTTATAAACTCATTAAAATTGTTAGTGCAGCAATTTTCCCAGCTATCAATAAGTAATCCAACAGTGCAATGCAAGTGTAGTTTTAATAGGCTGTTGTTGATGCCCCTAATTTTATCGCTTTGGCAAATGACACTTTATGCACCAACAATCCCATAATTCCTTGGTGCATTGAGTGGCTATAAGAGAGAGAGGGAGATGATACACTTCTGCTAAGATAGAAATATAAACAGTGTTTATTGGAGAATGGAGGTCGATTATAGATAAACCATTGTGCCAGACTGAGGCGGAATGCGGTCACTGGGGCATCCTGTTTAATAAACATATCCAAATTATGCAGTGCATCGCCTTCTCTTCAATATATTTCAAAACACATGGCCACAGCCTTTGGTTAGTGGGAGTCTTTTTATTATTATTTTTTATCCACTTATGCACGTACAGATTTATTGAATTAACATACTGTATGTGGTCAGTTTTTGTACCAACAGCATAGGACAGCCCTATGATCCCAAGCAGAGATGTAATGTCTTACATTAAACCCAGAGCTGAGATTGGAGCACTAGGAGGCAAAGCACATAGGGCTTAACAAAGTACAAACACACCACACTGTACGGATGCAATTCAAACAAAATGCGTCATTATCGAATACAGAGTCAGCATATCCCGAGACGATCAAAGCCTCAAGGAAGGGAAAAAGATTTTTAAGCGTACACTCACAAGATCCTTAGCTTCAATCCTTAGCCACCCACTCACTTTACACAGAGCCTGCATTGCTTCATATACTATTACTGTAATATAGCTGCACTGAGTACGTTTATATACTTACTGCACATGTGGTTTGTCCTCATGATTTGCCAGAAATAAATAGTAATAGGGTCATTACAAGAAAGAGTGTGATAAGTTAGCAGAAAGCAGAGAGTTCTAATGAGAGTGACTCACAGTTTTATGTATCTATTTGTAGTTATTCTTTAATTTTATGTCACAATCTACTGATTCAATGACCAATAATGTTGAGGTATTAGGGATTTTTTTATGTAATAGGCCAATAAATATTTATAACCTCATACTCTATTCATGCATTCCTTAGCAATCATTTTCCACCAACAGCTGTCAGCCACCCATTGTACATTTATTACTGAAACTTGGAAAGTGGTAATTGAAATACCATTAGTATTTTTATGTGTCACTTCAGGAAAAAATAGTAAAAGTCAAATTAACCAATCCAATACTTTATGGGATAATGAATACCATACCAAGTGTGACTAGAATAGAAAATTGGGGGTCGATTTGTGGGGAAAGTTTGACATTTTATGAAATAAGCTCCTTAGTTTTCCCGCTGAGAGATCAAGAAGTACAGCATCCTTCAATATCTGCCTAACTAAAATCTAACACCTACAAAATTAACTAATTTGTGTGTGTTAAAGCTCATTTATGTCTAAAAATAAATACTTTAAAAGTGACACATTGCCATTTTACACAGGGTTATGTGCTGGTTCATTTCTTGGTTGAGGTCAGTAACTGAAGCCTGGGGCACATAGTCTGAGCCAAAATCAAGACTGACACTTTTTAACACTCTAATTATTGAACAAATTAACAAATCTTTAAACAAAACACAAAGTGAGCTTTAGATTTGCAGTTGTTCCCACTCACTGTGCTGTTATTGACTTATAAGTTAATTGATTGGTGGTCTTAGCTTTGTACTTAAGATCGAGACACAATAAAGGTATGAATCTTCTCACCTGAGTCAATGAAGTGTGTTTGCGAAAATAAATAAATCTTTGCTTTAACAGATTTTCAGCAGATGCTTGTGATGGATTACAAACCTACCAGTCAATGCCAATACATTTATGGCATGCAAGAGATGCACTGTATATTCACAATCAATAGTTTAAAAATTTATTATTTTTGATACCTTTCTTATGCTGTTTGGAAAGTCATTTATTTATTTTATTTGCCCTAACCAAACAGCAGGGGATAACATATGGCACTGCAGTAAGCAGTTCACGAGAATTATGCTGATTAAACAACTTATTTATTTATGTGGTCTGACAACAACTATTACAGCATGCCACTTGCCTAAACTACTGTCACTAAGCACAAATCAGATTTATTTTAGTTTTCAACATTATAACATTAGGAGAAGTGAAACTTTCCCTGATAGAAAAAAATCAAAAGGACTGTGTGTTAAATAAGCAGTCTTAAGTCGCTAGCACTGGCGTGGCTACAATCACAGGATCGCGGGTACACATCCCCGAGTCAGACTCACAATTATATCTTTAGTATTCTGCAAATAAAATTCACACTGGAGATTATGAAAGGCAAGAAACATACAGGGAAAAAAAAATCCCAGAAATAAAGTCAAAGAAGAATGCGATTAAAAAAAAAGCACTAAGACACAGATGAATGCAAAAGGATGAAAATACAGTGAATGAGATTCACACATAAATAAGTTATTCATATAAAAATGACAAAAAAATAATAGTTCTGCTGCTATTGACACTTTTCAGAAAGTTAACAAATACATAGGCACCTTAACACATACATAGATCCGACCACAATTATTATTATTTTTTTATGTTACATGCTGGGGAAAAAAAAGGGGCTTTTGCTTTATGCCACTCAAGGCTTTCTGTGACAGCCACAGGCCAATAGTAAAAACCTTGCATCAGTGGCACTGTCACTGCTGCCAGCCCCTCTGCTTATTTAAAGTAACAGCTGGGCGCACTTTGGTGACACCGTCTGTTGCCACTTTTAGACAGTCAGCTCCAGTCTGAGGTGCTTTCTGAGGGCTTGAGCTTCTGCTATAATGACCCCCAAATTGATGTTTCCACGGGTCAAAAATAACAGGAACATTAATACTGTTACTTAATAACAAGACAAGGCAAAGAGAGGCTTCATTAGCAGCCCATCTTACTGACTTCTCCCAAACGTCTTTTAATCTGCTGCTGTCATGTTCATATCAGCATGAAAATGAGGTGATTGAGAAAGTTCTAAATGACAAAGAACATCAAAGTAAATTAATTTGTTATTCTTTTAATCAGATAGATTTGTTTTGGGGGATCTTTTGATGTATATTCATTTATAATCCACAGCAAGTCAATTGTTTGTGTTGTGCTGCACCAACTGTGAATGAATGGCTAATTAGGCCACTTGTGGTGTCTAAAAGGGAAATGTGCCTGACTGATCCACACACATATACACGTGCATCTGAAGATACACAGACACACAACAAACAAATGCAGCGGCTGTCAATCAAGAACGAGCCCCTCGTTTCTACCACAGTCACCACGGCAACATGGGAGCCTCTCTGCGCTGCAGCAGTGGGGGCTAAGCATGCAGCGGAGGTGTATGTGAGTAAGGAGATCATTGTATTTTTCACTGTATTCTTCTTCAGGGCTCTCCACTGCCCACTCTGAAATTCAAATACAGCATTTGGATTTTACTATAATGGAAAGAAGGATGAGCCTGTTTCAGAAAGCCAAAATGATTCCAAAGTGCTTTTTTCAGCACTTGACAGCCTTCGAAATCCATCTCCATTTAATCTCAATAAGGACTCGTTTGCTTAAAAAAAAATTTTTTTTAAATAAAACCATTAGAAGCCGATTTGCAGGTAAAGAAAAAACTCTGGGATGTCCCTTCCCATGGGCCCTTATCAGTTATGTGATCTTTTGATGAAGAAGATGGAATCGGGTTTTTTGTTGTTTTCTTTGGGGGGGGGGCTTGCACTCTTTCAGAAGATTTTGCAACCAGTTACAAATCTGATCAAAAAGTTAAAATAAATGGTTACTGGAGTAACAGATTAATAGCCGCGCAATGCCTATATTCCCTTGCATTTATTGTTTTTGTCTACATGCGGTCTTTATAGCTCTTCATAAATGGATGTTTTAATGAAATCTTCCACTTGTGCTCCACACACTGTTCCAGTTCCAAAGCTGCTGTAGCAGCTCGCAAGCTACAACAAAGATATTGAAGTCTGCTCTTAACTCAAGCGTCTCCCCCCAACTTTTAATACTTTATTGGTTTTAAAAAAAAAAACTCACAAAGAAATCCAATCTACATAATTTCTGTTCTCTTCATTTCACTTTCCCTTTATCTAGTTTTAAAGAAAACTTGTTTTAATCAATTTACTTTTTTCGTTTAACCAACAACAGCTTGTCAAAAAAGTTTCCATCTGGTTAACACACAAAGCAGAGCACTGGGACTGCTGTTAATGACCTGAAATCTTTGTGAATGCAAACATCATTACTGTCTTCTTCTCAGCTTTCACTGTAGATTTTAATACAAGTAACCACAAGGTTTAATTTATAGACTAGACTGGTTGGGCCACTGTGATGGTGTTTTATCTTGGCTAAATTAGAATGTTAATCAACTGGTATATAGCTTTGTTTTTGTCAGCCTGGGTTCTCAGGTAATTCCCAAGGAACCATTCTGGGTCCTGATTTGTTAATGGTTCAGTCACACTAGAATAAAAATAGGACGCCAACTTCCTTACTACTAAGGAAAATCACTGGTTGTCCAGTGATTGCACTGAATTTTTTTTTTTGCTGGAGGAGACCCAATGCAAGTAGTTGTGATGACCAACTGGTTGCCCAGATGTTGACCATTCAACACCCTCCAACTGTGGGCGACCACTTCCGAACAGGTCACAGGTCAACTGATGGCAGGCAACCTGTCTCCAAACAATCACAGTCCAACTCAGACTTCAAAGGAAACACAGACCGATCACCAGCACGTTGCAATCAACCTGACTCAGTCTGTGTAAATGAGCAGAAAAAGTCTGCAATGTGTCTCTTTGAAATAGAGGACTCATCTCAACTGGTTGCCAACTGTTTGTATTCTGGTTATATTCAGATAAAAGCATAAAAGCATGGTTGCTAGGTGCCTCTGTCATTTTGCATATAAATGATCCTGCAGCAACTATGTCACTATGCTAAGGGCATTTCTGTATTTCTGTTTCAGATCTGGGGTTCTGGCTGGATTCTAAATCTAAACAGTTAATTTAAATTTCTGTGCATGAAGACAGCAACAGATTTATGATTTTTCACAGATTTTCACAGTTAACCGCAATTACAAACAGATTGCATGTAATTGCCAACCTAACCTCACTCAATCACAAATTGATAGCAGACTGACTTTGTCTTATCACCATTTTATTGCTGCATTGATGCACTAAAATTACTTTTAAGATGGTGACTGTTAGTAGTTGCCGACCTGATTCGTGTCCTCTAAGCAAACATTTCAAAGGCAATAAGATTCTAAGTTCATTGCTCACTGTTGCAATAAATTTTGGTTCTGTTGTGGTCTCCAATTCCTGTTTTCCCCAGTGTGAATATTCCTATTACAAATACACTGCTCAAAAAAAATAAAGGGAACACTTAAACAACACAATATAACTCCAAGTAAATCAAACTTCTGTGGAATCAAACTGTCCACTTAGGAAGCAACACTGATTGACAATCAGTTTCACATGCTGTTGTGCAAATGGAATAGACAACAGGTGGAAATTATTGGCAATTAGCAAGACACACTCAATAAAGGAGTGGTTCTGCAGGTGGGGA
>JAMQGT020002321.1:0-13549 GCA_024447675.2 Pterophyllum scalare | reverse complement strand
GCTCTCCATCCAACCTCACTGAGCTCGAGCTGTTTTGCAAGGACGAATGGGCGAGAATTTCAGTCTCTCGATGTGCAAAACTGATAGAGACATACCCCAAGAGACTTGCAGCTGTAACTGCAGCAAAAGTTGGCGCTACAAAGTATTAACGCAAGGGGGCCGAATAATATCGCACGCCCCACTTTTCAGTTTTTTATTTTGTTAAAAAAGTTTGACACATCCAATAAATTTCATTCCACTTCACGATTGTGTCCCACTTGTTGTTGATTCTTCACAAAAAATTAAAATTTTATCTCTTTATGTTTGAAGCCTGAAATGTGGCAAAAGGTTGAAGAGTTCAAGGGGGCCGAATACTTTCGCAAGGCACTGTACCTGCAGAACAGTGCAGAGAAAAGGAGGAGAGCAGTGGTCCATAGTGAAAAGTGCTCAGTGCATCACTTGTAGTTCATACAGCATAACAGGGATGGTTCATTGTTAAAGGTAATGAATGTAACTGTCTCATGAACCCCATATTGGGACCGGGTAGTAATTTTGGAAACTCTAGGCCTGCACTATGAGAACAAAATGCTAGAACTGGAATGCTATCAGAGTGTTATTTTACTATGAAGTTTTTACGATATGATGAACCTTGGTCTCTCTTTGTACGTAATGGGAGAAATTTAAAATTATTCTCTTGATTTCATAGGGAGCCACTGAAGAGAAGCAAGATCTCCCATTCTAGTCCTTCTAGTCTACTCTTGCTGCAGCTTTTTACTGCAGATCAGCTGAAGGATTTTCAGGGAGCTATCAGGACAATATTTTTCAGCATCACTCTGAGACGGGATGTTTTGAGAACACTGTATAAAAATCAGTGCATGCTGCTGGTGTTTCAGCGTAGCTTGGATTTGTTATTGATCTGCTGTTCAATACATTTTGTAGTTCATATACATATATTCTACTCCATATTAAGTTGTGAGACTATCATAGAAGTGATAGATTTTTTTTTATGTTGTGAAACACACTGAGTACATAATTTTAATCTCTTAGAAAATCCAGTCATATTTTGTGAGTGGTTTTCAGTTGTGGCTGATTCAGTGGCGGGGTTGGTAATTTGTTTACTGAACATAAATAAACTCACTTCACCTCAGAATTAGTTCAGTTTACTGCATTCTCAAGCCAGTGGTCTCAGAACACAAAAAACTGTGTATGCGCAACATTGTCATCAGTGCCATCACGCTGCGACTGACTGAATTTGACCAAGGTCGGGCTATCGGCATGCTGGAAGCTGGCATGCATGTCCGATCTGTTGCTGCAGCCTTGCGGGCCCATGACAGCGCCATCTCTGATTTGATTGTCCTTGGTGGAAACCTGACTGTACAGAGGTACTCAGATGAGGTGATCCAACTTGTACTTGTGCCCTCAATGCAGCATCACCCTGCCCTGCAGCTGTTTTAGCAAGACAGTACCCACCCCCATGCTGTCAGAGTAGTGCAGGCCTTTCTGGATTAGAATTGCATTGAGATACTTCCTGGGCCAGCATTTAGTCCCAGTATGTCTCCTGCTTAACATAGGAAGTGCTGGGGTCAGAAGCAGCCGGGCGACCCAGTGACCACTGCATACACACACTGGTGGTGGCAGAGATGACGCAGGTGAAGACTTGGATGAGGATCTGTATCTGGCTAGGATGAGGTGAAGATGGGGTGGAGGCAGATGAGAGACTGAAAGAAGACAGAAGAGTACTGAGATTTAAAGCACATGGGACAGAGGTTGATTGGCTCACAGAAGGTGGGCAAGACAATGATTGGAACAGAGGGATGAGGACAGAATTATGTTTGACAGAGTGGGAAAGCAGAAGTGATGTGAAGAATGGACTAGCAGAGTGAACACCCAGGAATGCAGACAGATGACTGTATATAGATCTTTTTTTTTCTTTTTTTTTTTGATTGAACTTGCACATAAGCTTCATACACTCCCCTCCAAAAGTATTGGAACAATAGGCAATCCCTTTATTTTTGCTGTAGACTGAAATAATTTGGATCTGAAGATGGTTTGGAAATAACAGCTGCAATATTGATCTTTTGTCTCATATTTATCTTTTAATGTCAAACCCTAATGTTTTCAGCAAAAATAAAGGGATGAAGTGATAAAGGGAAATGGTCCCCAGTTTCTTTTAGTAGCCTATACCTGGGTGCAGCCCTTCACTTCATACAAAACCTGAAATAAGCCATTTTACCTCTCTTCCTCCACCTATTCTGCTAACTTTTCTCTAATTGGCTACACCTCACAAACAGAAGTCTTTATATGCAGGTGGGTGGGGCTGTGAGCACAGAACTTTTTTTTTTCTCCAAGATGGCGGCCCGCAGCAGTACAGCGGCTTCTCTGGGTCTCAGTGTTATTGTTAAAATTAGTACTACTACTACCAGTAAAACAATGTTAAAATCCAGCACAGTATAGTTAAGGGACCTAAGCAACAATGTCCATGCTCACCTTCCTTCGGAGCTAAAGGCAATGCTCGGGAGGTTGCAGATCCTACGGACAATGAAGTGCAGTGGTGCACAAAGCTGGCTCAGGGCCAAGAGGAAGTGGTGCTCGAGAAAACAAAAGAGAGGAAAGAGTGCCGCCTTGCTAACCAGGCTGAGAGCAAATGCTAGTCGGTCGGCTAGCCCATCTCTCTTTTTATCCAACGTGCTATCTTTGGATAACAAAATGGACCTGCTTTGACTCAGATTAGACCAACAGGAAATGCAGAGCTGCAGTGTTCTTGTCCTGACAGACGTTGGCCTAACACCAACATGCCGGACGGTGTCTTTGAACTTGATGGGCGTCTCCTTTTCTGCTCGGACAGCTAAAACCATTGGTAAAACCAGAGGAATGAGGCCTCTGCATCTTTTTACCCTCGTTTCGAGGCCTCTAACTCCACCACCCCCTCCCGACTCACCCACTGATGAACCTGATGAGTTCTTGGAGACTGTGCACACCAGGTGTCTGAGGTCCAAGCCAGAGTCCCATCATGCCTTAAGACATCAACCATGACCCATTATCCCACCAGTAAGCACACAGGCAGAACCAGCCCACAGACAATGCCATTGTGGCTGTGACCTACCAGGCTCTCACTCACATGGAGAACAAGGACACCTACGTCCTGGACTTCAGTTCTGCATTTAACACCATCATCCAACAGAAACTGGTGTCCAAACTGGCAACTTCATTATTTAAAACTTGGACCATGTTTAATATGAGAATCCATCATTGTAATAGTATATGTTTGACAATATTCAATTGAAACTGCTGCAAAAAATTTTTTTAATCACAAATTAATTGTAGACAAATACATTTTCCAAGAGGCAATGTTTTAAAATAAGCTCTTGACCAAAAAGTAAGTGCCGTGAATCACAGCTGAGCTGCCTAAATTCAGTTTGAGTTGTTTGTTCATGTACTGAACTCTGCCTGGTGGATTTTATTATCTTTGAAGAGTGCCGGATATGCTGATTTGCCCTGTCTTCACTTTGAAAATGCAATTTTCCCAAAATATCCCCCCCCCCAATTTCTTTTGTGGGTTTGACACCAAATTGCTACTAGGAGACTTTTTTTTGGTGAAATGAAAGACTTGAATCTGTTAAATTGTATGCAACCTCTAATAAAACGTGAGCGGCAAATTTACCAGCAACAAAAGTGTAGGCTGCTTACACAGATTATTGTTTCTCGCCCCCAGCTGTGTCAAACATGAGATGAAAGCAAGGATAAGATGCAAAACACAAAGCGCACATGCAGAGGGAACAATACAAAGTATGATATGCTGTATTTGCTCCGTCATCACTCTCTTGTTTCTACTGTGCATCTGTACAGATGTCAGTGACAGAAAGTAACAAGGTAAGTGTAGATGATAATTACATAATAATGCTGACATGTTGCTGACATATTTTATCAGTGGTGTCAAACATGCATTATATAAAAACAGACTACAGCACAGACAGCTGCAGTCGTCCCCCTCCTGTCATGTGTGTGATTTAAAAGGCTCTTGGCTCTGATCTAAATGGCTGGCAGGTTTCTGTCTCAGATCTCTGGACTAAAGGCTTAGTTATGAAGAAGCAACAGTGAAAATGATCCTGTCCTGCAGAGTTTCTGAATCAGTAAAAATGAGAAAAAGAAAAAAAAAGGCTAAAATCTCTTAAGTTTAATAAGACATGAGACTAAGATTTAAAAGCATTCGGGGAATGTTAGATGTACCCATAAACTCTTATATATCCATCACTATTTAAACTCCATGTAAAAAGTGCAGTGGTTTAGCTGCCATGCGTTGTACCTGAATAAGTGTGTTTTAAAAAGCCCAAAGAGTGACAAATTAGTACATATTTTCATATGTGTACCCATTCATAGTGCTTGTAATCTGTAACACCTCAACTAGTTAGCAGTAATGTCCCTATATAAAAATATATTCTGATATAAAATGAAAAAAGCATTTCCTGTCTTGGTTTTTAATGCCTTTATTTATATATATATATATATATATATATATATATATATATATGAGACTTTAAATTAATACAATTAGTTATGGACTTATTAAAAGGGGCTGCTGCTTTGAATGTGCAACAAATTTCTTTGAGTTGCACATTTTATACACAAAGGCAAAGAAAAAACTACAAACGCAGGTCTGTGGGAATGTTTTGGAGTGCCATGGTGGGTGTAATCTGAGCCTTTCTGTTTCATGCATATATTGGCGCATGAAACAGAGAGGCTGGAGTTGAGTCCGTAATTCCAAACAATTCAGCATATGGCACACATCCTGCGGAAGCCTTTCAGAGTCAAAAACAAATAGTTTTGTTTGTTGAGTCTCTGTGGCTGGCATGCTCGTTGTAGAGATGTAACAAAAAACAGATTCCTTCAGTAGAAGAAGTTGTAATTCAAGTTTAAAGCTCAGTTAGGTGTGAATTTTTTTTTTTTAACACCTAATGGAAACCATTGTTTTATTTGTTCTGACTCACCAGAGAATGCATAGACTTTTCTAACAACTTCAGCCGGCACAGAAAAATAACATCATTATTCAAATAGGAGCTTAAAAAGTCTTGGGGGAGGCAAACAGCACATTTTGTTGTTTTTCTTTTAGAGGACATGCTGAGAGCTGCTACCAATCTCCCATGCTTTGCAGAGATGGGCACATCAGGAGGTACGTTTCACTGGCCGCATTTCACCCAGCGCATTACATGTGGGAAGTGGGTTGATGGCATTTTATTGAATCTAATTACAGTTCAATTCCACATAGTTAACCACAGTTCAATACAGATTTTTTAATTTTTTTTTAAGGCAGATTTTGTTGGTGGTGATTGTAATCAATCAATCAAATCCATCGTATCTACTGTTCACATTCAATAATGCTTCCCTGACTCTGGATGTTTCCTCCCACTATGTGAGCAGGACTGAGTTTAACCTGGTAATTGAGGGTGGGCTTGTAGAAGTAAGTGGTGGGCAACATGAGTGATAGGTGTGACCCAGAGGCTAGAATAGTGGACTTGAAATCTGAACTTTGAGACTATATGGCTTTACTCCTCACACACACACACACACGCACACACACAGAGACACACAAAGCTAATTCACAACTTAAGCTAAGTTAAACTATTAGAAGACAAATTTGTTGCAATCCATGCACTGATTTGTTACAAGCAGTTAGACTGTGTGTGCAGTGTAACGGGATTTAGATTTCTGTGTTAGATCTATGCAAACACAGACCCTCCTGAGACCCGATGTTGTAACCTGACATGCATCTCCATAGAAATGTAACTACAGGTTGCCACTGACACAGCCCACACAGGTATAAATGCTGGGTAAGCCATCTAAGCCGAGATTCTTCTGTGCAGGGGAAGGATCAGCTTGCTTCAGAGCTGTCTGAGGGGCTGACTTTTGAAGTGAGCTCTGGGCTCAACATCAAGTGAGAAGGTTAAAAGCTGTATTTTCTCTGCTATTACTACATGATGTAAATATGCCGAACATTTCTTTTCTTAAATTTTGAATGGGGTAGCAAGGCAGATTTTCTATTAGGCTGTGCACACCACTGCTCACAGCTACCATCAGAACTGAGCTGGAAAGGAAGCCACTGTTGCTCCTCAGTGAGGGACTGCTCTACAACTGTGGGGAAACACAGAATTTGTCATTAAGCAATCTGCTGTAAATGAAAGCTTCTGCAAACACAGCATGCTATGCAGTTGCAGGTCACAGGATCTGAGGGATGACACCAACAGCTCATTAACTGTAAAAACCACAAGTTTCTCCTCTAATATGGTAGATAAGCACTTACGCATGGGACTCCTTGTTTTCTTTTTATAATTTTGAGCTTGTGGTTCTGACTTACATAAAACTTGGCATACTGAGCACCTGTATTGTCATGAAGAGGCAAATGAAGTCTTTCAGTGTAGGTGAGATTGAATGAAAGACTCCATGGGGGATTTGTTGGCTGCTGAGCTTAACAAATGTAGGTATTTCACCAGCTGGAAGCAGTGAATCATACAAATGGGGAATAATGACATACTTGTGTACAGCCGCTGCTTAAAGGTCAAAAAATGATTGGCCTCCGCAGAATCCACCATTGAAAGGTGGCTTCAGACACTTCTAGATTATCTGAAAAGTGCTTCATTTGGGCCACGGTGAGACCTTTAGTGTGTCGTTTGTGAAAAAGCAGAATCACTATCTGCAGTCACCAAAACGCCAAGCAAAAAAAAATAAAACCAAAACCCTGCTGTTCTGATCCTGTAGAGCCCACTTTGAGGGACCCATGCAATTTAATTAATCAGAGGGTGTGAAATATCTCAAAAATATCCAGGGCTCCTTTTAATAGGTGACTTGGCAGGCTGACAGACAGGCAGATGTTCAAACAGAGTGTGCATTCTTCTTTTGTGAGGAAGGGGCTGCTGTGTTTGGCTGCTTTCAAAACACACACGGTGGGATGGAGATTAGAAGCAAGCTGTGCAATCAGCGTTCAGTGTGTCGAGCAGGCAGGCAGATAGGGGGCACATTTTACATATCAAAGACGAGGAGACAGAGGGAAGTGAGGGAAACATCAGGCTTGGCGATCCCAGCTCCACTCCAGACGTCATGACATCATCAGCCTGAGCAGGGAGGCTCTGTCGAGACATTCAGGTGTTTGAGGGAGAGATTTGTTGGTAAAGAGCAGTTTAAGAAAAATGAGCCTCTTTATCTCTAAATTAAAAGCTAGTCTTTATCTTGGTTAAAACACTTTGTTGGCCACACATCCTGAAAGCTAATGAATTTGATTTGTTTGTGCACTGAGACAGAACTGTGTAAAAGTCTTGAGCCACCCCTTATTTATTTTCGTTTTGCTTCCAAGGAGGCAGACTTACCTGTAATTTGTTTAGTGGTTCTGAGCAAAAGTTCTCCCTTCTGAAGTTTTTTTTTTTTTTTTTAAAGTTTTTTTCTGTTGGACATTGGCTGCTTTTTTTTAAAACTTATTTTCATTGAAGTCGTAGTATCTGACTGTTTTCAGAGGCATGCTTTTTTATTATTTGTTAAGCCACTTAATGCTGACCTATGAATCATTCAAGAATAAAAAAAAGGTACCTAAATCAAGGAATGAACCAGTGTTGAGTCTACACATACAGCTTAGCAAAGAACTGATTTTAATTGTATTTTTAGGCACTTTAGCAGTGTGTCACAAAAACACATTGTTCCCATTTATTTAGTTGAAATGATTTTTAAAAAAATACCAAAGAAATTGCATTTTTGCACCAGCAAGTTTGAGTTTGAACGCACACATCTGTGATGATACAAAGTACTTTCTTTAGCCTGTATATGGAAAATGAATTTTTTACAGCAGTTAAAATAATAATAAAGCACCGCTGATGTTGAATAAAAAGGTTTTGGAGCAACATTTTGCTGCTATCCAATTGATTTTGTTGTTGCTTTCTCAGCAAGACACTGCCCAACCGCAGTCCACACATATAACGGCATCACTAGTAAAAAAAATTCCTGATTCTAAACTGATGTTATTTCAGTTATGTGGGCTGAAACACTTGGAAAACGAAAATACAATAAATAAGGCGTTAAAAGTTCTTTCAGAACTGGAACAATTCCTCTACTATCACGGGCAATCCAAGGTCCAGAATCTTGGCCGGCGCAGGTGGATGGGCTGGCCACCTATCATGTGATTACTGGATAGCCTACTCGTGGTCATCACAAGAGTGAGTGTATACCAAATAAAATGGTGTTTTCTTACCTTGTTTGTCATTTAAAAGTCTACATGTTTGTTGGCTCGCCATGTGCTACACACTATTTTCACAGTAAGACTACAGAGAATAAAAATTCCTCCAAGCTTTTAAACATTTCCCAGTTTAAGGGGATAAATGTTTACATGTCAAGTGCCTGAAACTATTTTTCTTTCCTTGATAATGACTGCATGTGCCAGTGTGAATAAATGCACCCTCCTGGTGAACCAAAGGCAGAAGGAGTCAGGATTTTTTTTTTTTAATACCCAAATAAAATTTTGCAGCCGGAGACTGGTGTGGGTTGTTTTACGGCAAATTTGACTTTCTCACAGCAGATTGCATTTTGCAAATTCTGTCCTAGCAGCAGTTAGTCTAGTTAAGAGCACATTGTTAATCTCGTTTGCCAGTTAATCTTGCGGCGTGGATGTAGAAGTGGAATCCAGGGTGCAAGTGTACTCCATGAGGAGCAAAAAACTAAAACCCTTCAATCCAACACAGTCTCGCAGCAGTATGTGAAATAGTCATGAAATTCAGTCTACTGATTCATGTTCATTGGCACAAATGTTCCCTTTATAAATGTATAGAAATAATTATTACTGCAGACTGAAGGCAATGAAATAGTTGTGGAGGTGTGTATATTCATTCATGCGCTTGTATTATGCTTCCTTTTAAAAAGAGCATCAAATTTGACTTAAGAGGTTGGAGTTAGTGGCAGGAGCATAAGTCACCTAAAAAACTGCATATCTAAATAATTTATATCTCATTTTTTATTATTATTATTATTTTCATTCACTTTAGTCTTTACTCTGTCTGGTTATGAATGTCACAGTCATACACACTCACCAGCCACTTTGTTAGTTACACCTTACTGGTACTTGGTTGGACTGTGTTTTGCCCTCAGACCAGGCCAGTAACCAGGGTTGCTGTTTGCTCTGGGGGGATTTGTTTGTCTGCACTTCAGAGGGTGGGTTGATGTGGATGGATGTGTGTCTTTGTGCAGTCATACAAATCTTCTGTTCCTCCACATCCCAAAGGTGCTCTATTGGATTGAGATCTGATGACTGTGGAGGCTGTTTGAGTACAGAGAACTCACTATCATGTTTAAAAACAAGAAACAGTTTGAAATGATCTGAGCTTTGGTGCATCCATAAAGTGATGGACATGGTCAGCAACAATACTCAGGTGGACTGTAGCATTTAAACAATGTTAAATTGGTCCTAAAGGGCCCAAAGTGTGCCAGGAAAATATCCCCAACACCATCATCCTGAACCAATGATACAAGGCAGGATGGATCCATGCTTTCATGTTGCTTACGGTGTATTTTAACCTCGGTTTCCTGTTCTTAGTTGACAGGAATGGCACCTGGTGTGCTCCATAACCCATCTGCTTCAAAGTTCAACATGTTCAGGTCCTCTGGTTGTAACAAGTGGTTATTCGAGTTACTGCTGCCCTCAGATCAGCTCAAAGCAGACTGGCCATTCTCCCCTGATCTCTGACATGAACAAGGCATTTTCACCGGATATTTTGGATATTTTCTCTTTTTCGGATCATTCAGTTTCTGAACCATGCCACGTTCAAAGTCATTTAAATCAACTATCTTCCCCAGTCTGATGCTCGGTTTGAACTTCAGCAGGTCATCTTGACCATGTCTGTATGCCTAAAAGCTCTGAGCTGCTGCCATCTGATTGGCTGATTTGGTCTTAATAAATCTTAATAAAGCGCATTAACAACTAGTGATTTGTCATGTAGGTTAGCTCAAAACAGACAGTCCTCCTTTGCCATTTAATGTTTTGTCTTTTGATATCTCATTTGAATTTCAGTGTATTAAAATATTCCCATATATTCCCAAATTACACATAAAATTAATGCAAGCACTATTTTAAAATTTATTTTTCTTTTATCCAGAGCTTTAAAGCCATTTAATCCAGCCATGCTCAAAATGACCTTCGTCTTTGTGTGAACAAGTCCTTCCATTATTTTAATTGTAGTGATTAACCACACCTATGTGTCAGGTATTATCAGAGGGGGAAAAAAGCAATCAGACAATCCACGTGGCCCGCAGGTCATTCGGTACTTTCTTAATTATTTCAGAGCCACATCCTGGTAACATCCTGAGAAATTGGCCTCATATATAAGCTGAAGACACTCATCGCCACAGAATTAATATTATTACTCTCCATGCTGCGAAGCAGCTACGCAGCATTGACCATTAGTGTATGACAACAGAGATTATTATATCCCACAGAGCCCTCGAGGACTCTATGCTCCAAGGGTGGGCTGAGCAGGGCAGTGGTGGGAGGAGACAGAACAAATGCAATTTAAGTCCAGAGAAATTTTCCCCTGAAAACCCAATTATGTCTCTGTGGGAAAGACAGGGTGATGGGGTCATTTTGTTCTTTCTAATGGAATGACAGAATGGCTGCGTGTAATGATGGGGTCTCTTTTTATTCTCTTGGCTTTCACTCAGAGCCCACATCACTGTCACACTTCTTTCACCCCCCCCCCCCCACATACACACACACACACACACACACACACACACACGCACACACACACACAGTACATTACAGTACATTGCAGGAAGATCATGATTAAAAGTCCTCCAACACAGTGTGATTAAAAAGTAAGAGACTTCTCAGTGTCTGAAGATGGATTTCAGATAATGTCTCAGAAAAGTTCTTGCTTTTGCTAAAGTCTGTGAAGTGAGGAATTGAAAAGTGGGAAACAAGGGGAGAAGGAGGTGTTCAATCTATTTGCAACGAGCCTCTGATGTCAAAATGTGTGTGCGCGCGTATGTGTGTGTACCAGACTTTCTGCGATCATATTTTGTCAAAGTGCACGCCTGCATGTGACAAGTACAATTTCACAGAAGAGATAGCCTCAGACAAACGAGTCCAGGGAGGAAAAGTGCTTATCAAGCACAGTTATCCAGGAGAACGCAGCTGTAAAAGAGCAGAAAGCAACCCCCCCCCTCCCAAAAAAAAGGAAAGAAAAACAACCAGTAGGATGAAAAAGGGAGTAAATGGATAAACGGGGCTTGGGGGGGGGAGAGCCATTTCTTGTGTTTACAAGTTTAAGTCCCTGAGTTTTGAATGCCAAAGAGAGTTTCATGTAATGTAATTATGGTGTAGCGGTGCATGGAATTACTTCTGAAAGGAGATGTGTGCGTGCTCCATTTGATGCTTTGAGAAATGAACGGAAGCTAAATGTCTAGCTTTAGGCACACAGACTCTCTTATACACACCGTTTGTTTTCAAGTATCTCATTATTACTCATTTAGTCCCTCTGGATCGTGCCTAAAAACAACAGTGTGTTTGCATGTGAATATGTGTGCAAAAGGTTAACAGTGCCATTAGGTTTCATTCATTGTGTGTTGTGTATTAATTGTGGTTTTTATGATGACTTTATGATGCCGGAGGCTTGCACTTTAATAAATCAACCCGCCTCCAATACCTGCTTTGGAACTGAAATCCCATACGTACTTAGGCTCTCACACTTACAAATATGAGAACAACAAGCCTTTGATTTTTCTTAAAACTATGCAAGTTTCTGTGTATTTACTGAGCTACATGAATTATTATTAACAGCATTATATTGATTTCAGCATATCCCCTGAAGCTGACAGGAGTACAACTGAAAATAAATTGCACTGTATATTCTGCTTTGCAGCCAGGATGACTTGCAACAACTGGAACAGACTGATTCTTTTTATTTATTTTATTTTTTGTGATCATTGCACACAAGTAGACCAGTCATTTAAAAAAACATATTATGTAATCATCTGCATGCATGTCAGAGGTGACATAGCATCCTGTTTGGGACATCATGTCATTGAAGAAGGTATTTGTGTCAGGGTGTCTCTTGCGTGCAGGCTGCTGTGATGAACAGAGCTCAGAGCTATTGATTTCTTGTGAGAGGACATGAGGTCATTGTACTAGGTTTGCATCAAAGTTCTGTTGCAGCTGCAGATGGATGCCAAATTTTCCAATCATTCCCTACACCAGCTGTCCCCGCAAAGCGGAGTAATTTTCCAGGCCCCCTCCAAGCAAAGGATCGCCTCAGAGACAGGTATTGATTGGTCCAGCGATCTTTTGCTCGGTTATGTTAAGCAGAGCAATGAGGGTGGAGATCCCCAGAGGATGTTTACACTGTGCATCTTCTCCAAGAAGAACCATTCATTCCGACAGTCCAGTCACAACTGCTAGCTTTAAGAACCAGTATTTACACATTCCAGCCCATGGGCAAGCATTAAGGTAATATATGCATGGAAAAATCAATGCATCAGTCATTCATTATTTTCAAAGCATGTGAGCAGTGGTTATCTCAATTGTAAACCAGACCAGTTGATGTTAAAATGCAGCACAGATATGCGCTGCTGTTATTTGCTATCTTTCTCCCTCTGACTCCCACAGGGTTTCTCTCCATGGTTAAGGAGGTAAAAATCATAGTGCTGCAGATCAGTGGCCCAACTCATCTGTGCATAGCAATATGCAGACAACATGCAGTATACAGTTAAACAAACATATTGGAAAATGCTATATACGGCAGGAAAGAAACAACACCTAAAGTGACACGAGTAACATTAATAATAATGCAGTCTTGTTTTGGAAGGAAAGGAACTATTAGCAATAAATAAATTTAAAAAATGACTGTGTAGAATTAGGCTATAAATTAAAAACCAGATTAAAAAGATAGGTCTTTAATCTCCTTGTAAGTATGTGCATAAGCACATCATTCTGATAACAAGAGTTTTCCATTGTTTTATGGATAAAAAAAAAACACAACGCAGTTTCACCAGCACGCTTAGAAGATGCATTTATTGAAAAAGCAGTTAAGGACCTTAATGATCTGGTTGGCACCATGGAAAAGAGTTAGGTGGGAAAGAGCAAGGTTATTTAAAAGTGTGCAAGCAAATATAAGAGAGATTAAAAATAAGCCGGTGCAATGTCAGTGTGCTAACAAGATCCATTTTCTTTGTCTCAGTTTATTCTGTCTGCACTGATCTGACGTAGTTCAAGAAAATTAAGTGAAATGGGAATTCCAACAATCTAAATGATTAATCACTAACATGAATAATCATTTTGGCCTCTTGCTGAATTAGAAATGATCTGACTTTGACAATATTTCTTTAAGAGGAAGAAGCAATGAGAATTAAAATTTTAATCATAATTAAAAAATGCTTCTAAGGTTTTTCTTTTAAGCTGTTTGCTAAGACTGGCTGCCTTTGGTTGTATTAGAAAAATCTGTTTTTACTATCATTTTAAGAGATGAATGATTGTGTATCACCTTATTGTAATTCAAATGGTAATTGTTAATAGTACACTGCTCAAAAAAATAAAGGGAACACTCAAATA
>JAMQGT020002320.1:0-70993 GCA_024447675.2 Pterophyllum scalare | reverse complement strand
TTGGTTCAGTTACGTATTGCTCACATAAAAGCTCCTGTGCTTGAAGGATCGTGGTGAAACACGGGGTTCTGCTTGGAAATCATATGAGATTGAAGGAGAATCATTTAGAAACATGTTTGGAAGCAGTTTGATTGAAGTTTGTGAAGTTATCCTTGAAATGGCCAAAATGAGCGTTTCTGAGCGAGAAAAGCCCAAAACGCACATAAAAGCTCCTGTGCTTGCAGGATCGTGGTGAAACACGGGGTTCTGCTTGGAAATCATATGAGATTGAAGGAGAATCATTTAGAAACATGTTTGGAAGCAGTTTGATTGAAGTTTGTGAAGTTATCCTTGAAATGGCCAAAATGAGCGTTTCTGAGCGAGAAAAGCCCAAAACGCACATAAAAGCTCCTGTGCTTGCAGGATCGTGGTGAAACACGGGGTTCTGCTTGGAAATCATATGAGATTGAAGGAGAATCATTTAGAAACATGTTTGGAAGCAGTTTGATTGAAGTTTGTGAAGTTATCCTTGAAATGGCCAAAATGAGCGTTTCTCGAGCGAGAAACGCCCAAAACGCACATAAAAGCTCCTGTGCTTGAAGGATCGTGGTGAAACACGGGGTTCTGCTTGGAAATCATATGAGATTGAAGGAGAATCATTTAGAAACATGTTTGGAAGCAGTTTGATTGAAGTTTGTGAAGTTATCCTTGAAATGGCCAAAATGAGCGTTTCTCAGCGAGAAACGCTCAAAACGCACATAAAAGCTCCTGTGCTTGCAGGATCGTGGTGAAACACGGGGTTCTGCTTGGAAATCATATGAGATTGAAGGAGAATCATTTAGAAACATGTTTGGAAGCAGTTCGATTGAAGTTTGTGAAGTTATCCTTGAAATGGCCAAAATGAGCGTTTCTGAGCGAGATACGCTCAAAACGCACATAAAAGCTCCTGTGCTTGCAGGATCGTGGTGAAACACGGGGTTCTGCTTGGAAATCATATGCGATTGAAGGAGAATCATTTAGAAACATTTTTGGAAGCAGTTTGATATAAGTTTGTGAAGTTATCCTTGAAATGGTTATGCAGGAAACGTCTGACCTCTATAACTGCAAACAAAGGTTTCTCTACCAAATATTATGTTGTTTTTCTATTGGATCAAATACTTATTTCATGCAATAAAATGCAAATTAATTGTTTAATTTATTATTTTTTTGATTCTGTCTCTCAGAGTTGAAGTGTACCTACGATAAAAACAGACCTCTCCATTCGTTGTAGGTGGGAAAACTTCCAAAATCGGCAGTGTATGAAATACTTATTTTTCCCCACTGTATGTGGACATAAAGTCTCGTGTTTTTGCATGCAGCATGACTTTGAAACTGATGTGTTTGATTTATTGAAGAATATTTGATGTGGGCGGCAGGTAGGGATGTCGCAGACTCTTCAGCAGGGATGCATCATCATGGCAACTGAGAACAAAGAGCTTTAAAAGATGTGGCCCACATCTGCACTTTTCTTTGGCCTTCACTCAGGGTGAGCCTGGCTACCTAAACTCAGACACAGGTCCACCTCGTATGGGCCAGGTGTCACGCACACGTGTCCTAGGCCACATTTGGCCCACACAACACTTGCCATGAGTGTCAAAAGGCGGGAGGGGTTGATACTGACCTCTGGAAGCGTCACGGTGACCCTGGGGTGCAACAAAATCCCACTTTTTCACAAAAAGGCTTTTGTGTTTTTTGGCCCAGGGCCACCGTACGCCTCCATCGTCAGTGAAGCAACAGATCATCCCCGTGTGCCTCCGTTGTCTCCTTCATATTGAGGTCACCGTGTTTCCAGATGTCAGACATGAACAACAGAGCCGTCGTCACTGTGAGGAACTCGGTTGGTTCAATATCGATGAAAAGAAGAAAAACAGAAATTATCCACATGATTAGAGCAGAAACCTCTTTGAGCCGCAGACACTCAGACAGACGAGCTTTCACTTCACGCACCATTTGACTCCAATACTCGCTCGCCCCCTCCTCCTTATCTTTAACCCCCCATCTCTCTCGCTCCACCCCCCGCTGGGATCGGCAATAAGATGCATCGACACACACCTTCTGAGCCGAATGACGACCAAAAATGTACGGACAGCTGAACATACTGTGCCCCAGCAAGGGATTACATTCAGATGGAAAGATTTGAAATAACTTACAGGATGCTGCTGCTGCTTCTTTAAGATACAGCCTCATACAAATGAAAGTTTTTACAATATTTAAATGATAAAGTGGCTCAAATTCATCCGTCAGTTTTGCTCAGAATATCTGAGATGTCAAAACACTCGAGGATCTCTGAGTTCCAGTCCTTTAACTCAGGAGCTCGATGGAGTAAATCATTAAAACCTCCTTCTCTTGTGTTATTTTACTACACTGGGCTATTTTTATCTCAAAATGTTGTCTTAATTTTAATGAGCTATTCTGCTTTATTTAAGCTGTGTTGTTCTAATTTGTCTTTATTGTTTTGGCTGCTGCTGACACAATAAAAACAATAAATAAAGTTGATTTTATCAATCATATTATCTTTGTGGTAATCAGAGAGTAGAGCAGCAGATAACCATAACGATCGTTCTAAACAGATGTTTATGTTTCATTATTTTATGATTTCTTTATTTTTTCAGAGTTTTTAATCCTGATTTCCGTCGAGGTCCTGGGAGTTTTGGATTGAGCCCTCAGTTTTTCCCCCTCTGCCTTTGCACCTCCCATGTTCCCCTGGGATTTTCTCATTTCTCTAATTTGTACGTCCTCGTCTCCTCTGCCCTCCTTTCTGTGACCTGAAACCAGTCTCAGTACTTTCTGGTGACGGAGGTCTGAGCTCCTAACATGCATCTAGAGAAGAGAGGTGAGAGGAGGCCGCGGGGCCGAGCTACAGCAGGGGAAATAAGGATTTGATCCCCTGCTGGATTTGTAAGTTTGCTCACTTCCACAGAAATGAAGAGTCTCTCATTTTCATGGTTGTTTCATTTTAATGGAGAGAGACAGAATATCAACAGAAATCCTGAAATAACACATTACATAAAAGTTATAAATTGGTTTGCATGTCACTGAGTGACATAAGTATTTGATCCCCTAAAACCCAGCAACAATTCTGGCTCCATCAGACATCAATCAATCAATCAACCAATCACAGATCATCCTGACCTACCTACATGTAATGTGTTTTATCTGGATCTTTGGTTGATATTCTGTGTCTCGCCATTAAAATGAAAAACCATAAAATTAGACATTTTAAATTGAGCAGACTTACATTGTGTCATTCCCTCTCCGGCAACCCTGTCCAATACAGGTTATAATGCCAAATATAAATCTTAAATATATAAAACTTGTTACAACTGAGATCTGAAAATACAGTTAAAGCTGCTGAGCTGTAAGAATCCCTGTATGATACAGTTGTGCCACACTTCATATGCTTTAAAATAAGGCTCAGAGGTAAGGATGTCTCATTTCATTTAATACCTGCCACTTTGACTCCTCTTTCCACTGCTGGTTGAATCTCTGGGGGGAAGGGTTTGAGTAAATTAACAGTTTTAAATGTCAAAATCATCAGATCTGGTCCACTGATGCACCAGAAACAGGAAATGAAGAGTTTAAATGGACTTAAAGAGTTTCAGAGTTCATGTTTTGGGAGCTTCATTGTCAAAATGTTTAAATAGCAAACTGTCTCTGACATTATTGTGACAGTATATAATCTGAGTATTTTATCATCCCAGGTGCCTCCTTCCTCTGGAGCCATTAACCAAGGTGCTCTGACGTTACTGAGCTTTAAATAAAGGAAGGTAAAAACAGCTGCTGCAGGAGGTTTGATTCTTAACCACGTGTACTTCTGAGCTAAACCGGAGCTTTCTGCTAGCCAACATTTCAATTGATTCACACACACACGTGTGCACACACACACACACACACTTGCACACACACACACACACACACACACACACACACACACACACACACACACACACAGACACACACATACACACACACACACGATCTTAATGCCACTTAAGGCTGTTAGTGTTTCCTGTTGACATCCAGCAACAACCTCTTCAGAAGCCATCATTTTCCACTCTGCAGAGCTCTTTATACACACAAATAAAACACACACAAATAATACACACACCACATCATCACAGGACACTGCACTGATTTATATTCATGCCCTGGAGACTGGAGCCCACAATCTTAAACTGAATTCATTTTTTACCTTATGGTGACCTGCTGTCCCCAGAAAAAGATGCCCCTGTTAGTGCTAGTAAAACACACACACACACACACACACACACACACACACACACACACACACACACACAGGTATGCATTTCCTCACCTTTTTTGTCCCACACAGGAAGTTATCCATCTATTGAAACTCATATTGACACCCAATATTTCAGTGAAGCTGTGAGGGTTTTTTTAAATCCTAACTTTTTTTTTTGTCCTTCTAAGGTTCTAACTTTTGTTTTATAGGCATTTATTAGTTACACAACATTAAATTTAAAAACGTGCACATATTAATACCCCCGAGCGTGGAGTTGGAAATTAGTGTTGTCTGCACACACATGTACAGAACATGAGGCTGTCTGTGGGTTTCTCTGCTAAATAAATGTTTATTAGTTACAAGGACTCTTTTTTTGAAAGGAGCCAGCTGAGGCAGTTCGGACATCTGACTAGGATGTCTCCTGGGCGCCTCCTGGGTGAGATGTTCCAGGCATGTCCTACTAGGAGGAGCCCCAGGGCAGACCTAAGACACATAGGATTATATCTCTCGGCTGGCCTGGGAATGCCTTAGTGTTCCCCGGATAAGCTGGAGGAGGTGGCTGGGGAGAGGGAGGCCTGGCCTTCTCTACTTATGCTGCTGCCCCTGTAACTCGGCCCGGATAAGCAGCAGAAAATGGATGCATGGATGGATGGATAGATGGGTTACAAGTACACCATAAGGGTGATCTTGGATCACTTCATATGAATAGGGAGTGTAATAGAAACAGTGCTGGAGTTTGGATGTATGACCACTTTCTGTGGTTGTCCAAAAACACTGAGTTACTTGACCTCTGGTGGGTGCTGCAATAAGCAAAAACCCACCAGTCCTATCAGTGCTGACTGCCACTCTGCAACAACACTGCTGCCACGGCAGCAGTTACAATTCAAAATGGCCAAGTGCGTGTGAGAAAACGGCACAGTCACAACTAATAAATAAATCATTCCTCAGGGTTTGATCATCTGTAAACTTTTCATGTCTGCACTGCAGACATAACTGCAGCAACGGCTGATTTGAAAGTCACAAACAGTTTAATGAAGGATGTGTGAAAAAAACTGATGTGGTGCAAGTACAAAAATAATATCACAACCATGAATGAACACAGTATAATGTGTGTTTTCAGCTGGTGTGCGTGCATTTGAGGGACTAAGTGAGTGAAAAATAAAATTAACTGTCTTCATAACGCGATAATAAACTGAACAGTGATGCCGTCGTCTTCTGTAGTTCCACTTAAACTCACTGTGACTTTGTTCTTTAAATGGAAGAAAATCTAAGTTTCCTGACTTCATTTCTTGTTTTTTAACCAGATAAACAAACAGCTCGAGTCTTTCTTCAGTTTCTATCAGCTCCATCTGGTGAATGAACCCTCTGGCCCTCACCTGCACTGTGTGTCAGTGTGTCTGAGGTCACAGTAAGGTCACAGTCACCACAGGTTACTGCTGAGCCTCTGTGTTAAACGTCAAACATGGGCGTTTAAACAAAGACACAGATACTAAAATCAGTCATGTGAGGAATCTCAAACTGATACAGTCCACAGTTAGTCTGCCTAAACAGTTCAAAGGTGTGACAAACACTTGCTCTTGTGCTTCATGAAGTCTGACGCTATAGAAACCAGCAGTCGTCACCATCATGTTTGCGTTATAGCGCCCCCTGGTACCTGGTCTCCATTTCAGAGATATCTTGATGGAACCTTTCCCCATGCTCATCGCTCACATCACTCAACCTGGGTGGAAAGAAGTCAAGATGAGAGTGAAGGAAGTGAATCTTCAGTGAATCTGCAGCCCATGTTTGAATGATACGAGCGTGTCGTCAACTAGTTCTTCATAGTTTGTGGTTGCCCAAGAAATTCTGTCCCACCTGAACAAATGATTCCCACGCTCTCAGTTCAAGGGGTCTGAGCTTAGATGGAAAGTCTTTGTCTCTGATAAGCTCACGGACTCGGGGTCCATCAAAGATCCCAGCTTTAAGTTTTTGCATCACTTTGGACCGCCCCAGAAACACGATTCCATCACTTGATGTGGCACTAACACTTTGTTTTTATCTACTGACAGATCAAAGCAGTCACTATAAGAAATTGCAAATTTCTGGCATTGTTGATCCTCAATATTGGCAGATAAACTTTAGTTGATTGAATTTTAATGACCTTATTTGGATTCAGCATCCCAAAATCACCCAAATTATTGCTAAATTCTGTTCAATTTCACAATTAGAAAATCTTAGCACCTTCTACATTTGCATGAGAAGCGCCAGGACAACAATACATTAGCTAAATATTGACATGTGCATAACTAGAGAAATTCTGGTTATAGATTTGGAATCAGCATACCTGAAATGCCTTACATCAGGTATTTTTCTCCAGGTAGCAAAAGTCATTGTTGACCAGTGTGGTTGGGGTGTGAAGCAACAGAGGACAGGTAGTAGGAACACCTGTGAGCAACCATCACATGCCAGCAGGGGGAACCGATAAGGAGAACAAAATGGGTTCCAAAAGTGACCCCTGTGGCACGTCAGAAACACGTCATACCAGATACCCCGCCCCCATCGCCTCAGTCATTCATAACAAGAGTAGTAATCTGATTACTTCATTCTTATCCTCATTTCTGTGGACTATATGCTCAAGCCACGTTGTATTTTTTTGTGCAATGCAACGTCTTACAAAGGTCAAAGGTCAGAAATCTCTCAGCGCGCGCGCACACACACACACACACACACAAAACATGGCAACAGCTGATCCCTCTGCTAATCATCTGCACACACGCTCTTCTTCCTCTGCCGCTGCTCAAACTTCACTCCGCTCCACCTGTGGAGCTGACTCCGACACGTGACTCAACGCGGAAGCGGAAACGGTGCAGCGCAGCGCTGCACAGCTGAGCAGCTGATCAGAGCTGGTATTAGGCTGAGATGCGCCGCTCGGAGCGAAGCAGCAGGACCTAACTCTGTACTACACTCACAGCTATTTATCATTTCATTACAAAATGTGATTGATCGCTGATAAATCGGCTGTTAAATATCAGGAAACAGCGAAAATGTGATTTTAAAATTTTTTTAGGGATTTAAACACAGAAATCTGAGACGTTTCAGGAATAACCTTAGTTTCAAACACATTTTCGACACATCCTATCCCAGCTGCCATAGGGTGAGAGGTGGGGTATACCTGTACAGGTCTGTCGCAGGGCCAACACAGAGAGATAGACAACCATTTACACCTGTAAGTAGGGTCTTTACCCACAATACAAAGCACCTTGAGGCGACTGTTTGTTGTGATTTGGCGCTATATAAATAAAATTGAATTGAATTGAATTAAACCTATAGGCAGTTTAGAGTCACCAGGTAACCGAATCCCACTGACTGCGTGTCTGTGGGCGACACAGAACTGTTTAGAGAGAAAGCACAAAAATATCCTATTTGGTAAATTGTAGGACTTCTAATGTTTGCGGCATCACTGAGTCTCCTCGTTGGTATTTTGTGGTTGTTTTGTGAGTCTCTGAGGTCATTTGTGGTGATATTTTGTGGCAACGCTCTCATATTTGATCTATTAAGCCCTAAAAAATTCTTTAATTGCTGGCTGTCTGTGTTATTTTGTGAGTCTCTGCACATCATTTGTGTTGGCATTTTTGGGTAAAGTTGTCTGATACATATCATTTTAAAACCATCTGGGTCTTCTGGCTGTAATTTTAGCTGTTCTGTGTGTCGTTTAGGTCCATTTATTCTATTTTATTTGATACATTTTTAAAATCAGATTTTGTGATATAAGATCCATAAGTTGTGTTATTGTAGGGTCTTTACCCACAATACAAAGCGCCTTGAGGCGACTGTTTGTTGTGATTTGGTGCTATATAAGTAAAATTTGAATTGAATTGAATTGAATTTTGAACTGACGCTCCATTATTTTCTGCCCCACGTCTATTGTGATATTTTTGGGTAAAAGTGTGTTTTTTGGATGGACTGTGCCTGCCTTGCTGTTTTTAGATACTCTTTAATTAACCTCCAAATAAACTCTTATTAGAGTTAGGGTTAGGGCAGCTCGGACTCTCGTTTTTGTCTCGGAGTGATACCTCTATCTCTCTCTTCAGGGCAGCTAACAGCGCGAGCTAATCCGGCTAACAGCTAACGGCTAACGGCTTGCTAGTGGCGCTATGATGGCGGAGCTGGTGCAGGGACAGGCCTCGATGAACCAGCCGGGGCTGAAGTCAGAGGGCCTGGCCGATGTTTTGCAGAGGGCCCGGCAGGTAACAACTCCGCCGGGGCTCAGCCCACACCCGTTCCGGGTCGAAGCGGGCCGTTTACATCGACCCGAAGCACTTTTATTGGAATTCTCCGTGTTTTGCTGCTGCTACTCCGAACTTATACCGCACACACACACGGACACACACACACGCACACACACACAGACAGACTCACACACTCACACATACACTCCGTAGCATGCTAACTAGCTGGAAAGCAGCTTGGAGTGGGACTTGTGGCCGTTTCTGGAAACTTTTCCTGGACCGCTACGCTCCGGGAGTTAGTTTTGGGGGAGTTTGTAGAGCTGTCACCCGGAGGGGAGCGCGGTGGGACCGCGGACGGAGAGAGGGGAGCGGACAGAAGTTTGGCCACACGTGTCACTCCGCCAGCGGGCAACCTGTTGGGCTGCGAGGGGCAGAAAGGACGCAGGGCACCGTGGGTTACTGCGCCTTCTGTCCCCGCGGAGGGTCCCCGCAGGCCGGGGGGTGTTTGTACCGTGTCCCAGCGGTTAATCAGGGCCCCCCTCCCCCCGTACAGGCTGCTGTTTACTGTAAGTTGGTTAGAAAGTAGGCTGGCGTTATGCAACAGCCTCAGAGCCATATACAGGCAAGAGGTGTGTCTGTGCCTATAGACAGACAGACAGACAGGTTTACCCTCCCCTGCGTGTCAGCGTGCACCCAGCTGCAGCTTTCTCATTCTGCACTTCCTGCTCTGTGTTTTCACTCCCACCTGTAAGAAGCAGACCCAGGTAAACAAGCAGCTGAATGTGCCCTTTAAACTGGCACCCTGACCTCTGACTTCCACTCAAACCTGGCATCCTCCCAGCCTATCACCCCAGTAATGACTGAAAAGCTCCTCCATATACAGGCAAATCACACCTGAGGCTCCCAGAGCTCACAAAATAACAGTGAGTTTGTGTGATGATTGTTTTTACTGTTAATCAGTCTGTTTAATTGGACTGGAAACAAGTCAGAGCTACAGGTGTGTTCCTCTAGGTATTACTGTGGTGAATTCAGATTTGAACTGCAGCCAGTTTGCAGGACGTTGGATTTTTAGTAATCTGAACAGGCGAGTGGAGAATTCAGATTTATTTTCTATGACTGTGTTTTTTGTGTCTGTAAACCTCATGTAACACTCCACCAAAAACATGCACACACCTGCTGACACACACTTAAACCAGATAATACCTGCATATGGATGCGGGCAGCTAACCTGTCTGCACAGACTTTTCTCGTAGTGGTTGCCCAGTTATGTTTTGCCATTTATTTTCAGTTCTAGACAACAGTGCAGCGAGTTCATTAGTGAATAATCTTCTCGCTTTTATTTTGAAAGTTCCCTTTGTGCTAACCAGCTTACCCTGGCCCTTCCTGTCCTGTGCTTCCCTACCAGCAGGCTGCCCTTGTAGTTTTATGAGATCATTCGAGGTGGGAATTACACTTGGACAGGTGCAGACATCACAGATGGGTAACTTCCTGTTACACTTAAACAGTGTCCACAAGGCGATCCGCATTATCCACCTTTTTGTCATTGACAACGGTCACTAGTGGGTATTCCAGGATCCGGTTACCAAGATAACACTCTTAATTTATTTACCAACCTCTGATTTGACAATTAATGGTAGCCATCGCTGTCACTTGCCTACTTGGTACAGGAAAATGCCCGCCAACAGCCAGCCTTTGCCTTTGGCGGCACATAGACTCTACTCGGGCAGACCAAACTAATCTGAAAGTAAGTCCCCCGTCACGCAGACCTACAGACTGGTTGGAGTCTGCTTGGCAACCATTGGTCACTAGGGAAAATTTAATTCAATTTTATTGCTATAGCGCCAAATCACAACAAACAGTCGCCTCAAGGCACTTATGTGTGTGAGTGGTTGCTGGTTTGTGCTAGGTGAAATTGTTTATAAAGCGGTGCTGGAACAAAAACCTCTTTGTAATTGCTTTGATTGCTAGCCGGTTGCTGGGTTGCCAGTGATTTTTCTCACCAAGCAGCAGTGAAACTGTGAAGGCGTGACACAAACCAGAAATGTAAAATGTTCATCTTCAAAGTAAAAGCTACACATTTTGAAATGCATGGGTTTTAGTGGTAAGCTGGAACTTTTACTTTGAAAGCGAACATTCTCCATTTCTGGTTCGTGAACCATTTTTCACAGTTTCACTCGGCAAGTAGTTGGTGGCTGTTTGCAGACAAGTCGTCATCATCCATGCAGCAGCTCAGCAGCGGTCGGAGACACACATTAAGTGTTGCGGTGTCTGCTGCACACAGCATGGACTAACTTCCTCTTAGACGTTTTTTCAAGTCAGGCAGAAGGTTTTTTGTGACCGTGTGGGGCCCCGTCCTCTCTGTCCAATGATAACATTTACGCCAAGTCGACCTTTGCGTCATCCGGCCACCTTGGGCAGGCTTCACATGCTTCAACACTCTCACCTCATTTAGGAAGTGGGATTACCGTGCTGAACTATGTTTTTGTCAGGACAGCGAGGTTGTTTCCTGTGCAGTGTGACATCATAGTGTTACATCACAACAAAAGAGAAACTGATTGTTGCAGTGAGAAACCAGCCTGTTGTAAGTTAGTAACGGGCAGCTAGCTTGGCTCATGCTATTGTGATGCCGCCATAGGTCAGATGCCGTAGGATGCTAACCTGCAGCTAGCACTGCTAACATTAGCTACACTCTATTAACTTGATGTGGTGTCACAGATGTGTGAGACATTTAAAACACGATCGGATTACTGGGGAACGGGACTCCTAAATACACATGCAGTGTTTGTTTGTTCAGTATTTACTTTGTTCATTAGTGTTTTCTTACTTTTAGACTCATTGGTGAAGCTCGCATTTTTCTCTTGATGGGTAAATTTGTCAATGCGGTCATCCCTAGAGTCTGCTCACTTTTATTTTGAAAGATCAGTTGCTGCTAATCAGCTATCCCTGGTAAGGGGGTAAGTCACGGCGATCCTTGATGTCATCAGCGGCCTCCCATCCTGATGTCATAGGCTTCTTCTCCGTGCTGGGCTGCAGCTCGTGATGGTGCCCTGGTACTGTTCTGGAGGGTGATTCAGATCAGAACCTGCAGCAGGTGGGGAAGCGGTTCATGAGCGGTATTCAGACTGCCAGCAGCAGATCAACATTGAGGGGATGGAGGGTTCAGGCTCAGGAGAGGTGGCAGAGGAGCAGTGAGTGTTCCCTACTGCTAGACCAGGAAACACTCGCACATGAGAGAGGCAAGGCTTCTCTGGATGTTGGAGCGTTCATGTGTGTGGCTTCTTTTAATTCGCTTGCTGGCGTTCGGTGTATGAATCGGTGACGACAAACTGTAACCTGAAGCTGCAGCTGTCGGTTTGTGTTTCTGACTGCACTCGATGTAAAGACGCATCACCGTGACACTAGGGCTGCAACTAAAGATTATTTTGACAGTCGAATAATAATAATAATTTTTTTATTGATCAGTCAATGACTATTTCAATCTTATCTCACCTGTTCAAGCCTGCCCACCTGTTAACATCACCTTGTTCTCTTCTCTAACAGAAACATTACTTTACAAACATTAACAGGTATCAAAGACGCACTAACGTACCCATCTAGAGCTGACGTCACAGCTCCAGGGCGCCGGCGTTTTAAACGCTCAGCATTGCAGTGATGCTGCCGTGGAAGGAAAGCTCTGCTTTACACAGTCTGCATTCAGCTTTATTTTTGTTTTCTGTGAAAAGCTCCCACACCTTTGACAGTCTGCCTCCATTTTCTAAACTCTCCTCTCTGTTCCATCATCGTTATGTTCAGGTTGCGTTCTTCTTTGTTGGTATTGTTGTTATTGGCAGACAATGGAGGCAGTACTGCCCCCATATGTTCCTGTGGTGTATTGCAGTTACAAAATTCCATGATAAGCGGAAAGAAAATGTATGGATGAGTTTTAAAATGTGATGCTTCAGCGTTAAAATTCCATGTTGACTAATTTTTGTAGTCGATATCATTGATTACGTCGATGAATTGTTGCAGCCCTACATGTCGCCACATGATGATTGGCAGAGGAAGGTTTCAGTCCATTTTGTTTGAGCCGTTAAAGTTTGCATGTTTCATTTGAGAAAGAAATATTTTAAAATTGAGTCATCAGTTCATTTTCATTGTAACAACCTGCAGCTCTCTGACTCATCTGTTACAGGTAATGTTGTGCGTCATGTCATCAGTGTGAGGCTGCACCATAAATAGGTGTGAGCAGGTGCATCAGCAGACTGATTCGTCCTGTCTGACTGTTTTCCTTACCAGGAATTTTACCGGTTGTGTGCTCGCCACAAGGCTCCGAAAAACCCTCGATGATGATGCAGATGATGGTGATGAGGAAGGCTTTGGTCTGATTGTTTGTTTATAGAAATGAAACATTCTGATTGGTTTGACCGTGTTGTTGGTTAAAGTCTGGAGATGCTCACAAAGAAAACAGTGATTGTTTTTCCGCTAATCAGCACACTTGGACGACAATCGCAGATCATATACTTAGATTTTTACCTATTGGATAATTTGAATCGAGTTAAATGGTTTTACTCAGGTACATTTTTAATGTTTGAAGTTTATTTCCATCTTGGCCTTTAAGAAGTAGCAACATCAGCACTATATAGACTAGGGATGTTCCTGGCAACTAATCAACAAAACAAGGAAAAAACTAATCTAAAACTAAGAAACACTCAGATATCAAATGAAATTTTACCCCTCATTGAATATGAGAAAATAACATTTGAAAAACAAACAAATTGCAACTTAAAAGTGTGGCGCATTGTGCCTCGCATTATGAACAATGCTTGTTGCTCTACAAGTCATGACACTCATCAAAATCAACACAAACATCCATTAATTTTCTTCCGCTTAACCGGGGAAGGGTCGCGGGCTGCAGCCTGAGCAGTGGAGCCCAGGCCTCCTTCTCCAGCTTACCCCTAATTCACACTTCAGGGCTGGGTCTTCATAGAGCTACGACATGATCTATGTAAGTGGCCGATATTGTTGTCGGCATTTATGCACGTGCAGGTGCATTGCGTGTGTTAATTATCTTTCGGTTGTGTCTGGGTGTTTTATATGCGGTGCTGGCCAACAGAAACATAAAATGCTGGGGGTTTTTTCCATCCTGGGTCCTACACTTAGCTGTGGTCAGTTTTTCTTCAAGGTGCAAAGGCATTTGTCCCGCTAGTTTTTTTTGTTTTTTTTTTTGCTTCTTTGTATAAACTTGGCGGAAGTAGCCAGAAATGCAGGGAAGGAAGGGTGTTTCTTGGTAGGTGCACTTCAGGTTACGCTGTAAAACTTCAAAAATAACTAACACTATTAGACCTAATAAAAGTATCAGGTCAAGATTAACAGAGTTATGGCATTTTTTTTTATAACGATGCCAGGGCTGCAGTTCCATCTGGTGGCAGATGGCTGCATAACATTTAGGACAAAAATTTACTCGCCCTGGGTGTCAATTAAAACCTTAACAATTAGGCTAACCGACTAGTAGTTCTGGTACTGACTAGTGATAATAGTAATAGTTAGTCGTCTAGTTGCGTACATCCCTAACATATACTATGATGCTCTGCAGCTTCGTCACAGGTGGAGCTTTGATATGTATGTTATTCACCTTTAAAGTTGATCGGTCTATCTGTTGATCCTTAAATTTTTTTATGTCTTGGTGTTTCTTCTGAAGTGACCTTTTCTGATGTGAAAATCACTTTTTTTTTGTTGTTTCACATTTAAATATGAAACCAGTTGTAAAATGAGTCAAAAGAGTCTTTTTTGTTACAGAGACAGGAAATACTTTGCGATTAAAATGTAATGAATGGGACAGCTCAACGTCAATCAGAAATGCATCAAAAGTATTCCCTTGTCTGCCTTCACAGACATATGAACTTGAGACATGCCATTCTTAATCCATAGGGTTTCTTATAGTGTCGGCCCATCCTTTGCAGCTATAACAGCTTCAGCTCTTCTGGGAAGGCTTTCCACATGGTTCAGGGTGTTAATGAGATTTTCTGACCATTCTTCCAGAAGTACATTTGTGAGGTTAGACACTGATGTTGGATGAGAAGGCCTGGCTCACAGTCTCCGCTCTAATTCACCCCAAAGGTGTTCTTTTGGGTTGAGGTCAGGACTCTGTGCAGGCCAGTCAAGTTCTTCTACACCAAACTCACTTATCCACGTCTTTATAGTCCTGCTTTGTGCACTGGTGCATAGTCATGTTGGAACATGAAGGGGCCATCCCTAAACTGGTCCTGCAAAGTTAGGAGCATCCAAAGTGTCTTGGTATGCTGAAGAGTTCCTTTCACTGGAACTAAGGGGTCGAGTCCAACTCATGAAAAACACCCCCATACCATAATTCCCCCTCCACCAAACTTTATACTACCATTCTCCTGGCAACCGCCAAACCCAGACTTGTCCTCTATGTACAGAAAACGTTGATGGCGGAGGATTTCAGCTAATGCAGCTGTCTCCAAAAGTCGCCAAAGTCACCGGAAAAACTCGCTAGAGTTGTTGCTTGCCGCTGTGCTAATGTAATGAAGGTGAATTTCTTTGTTCTGCCATGAAAATTATTCTAATGTTAAACATTAGTTCCACATGACTTTTCTCTTTGGTCACTTGCACCCCAGATGCTCCACACACTTTGAAAATGACTGGCTTAAGATGAGGAGTGTAAATTTTCCCAGTAGCTGAGTGCGTAGCAGGAGGTGAAGGCCGGGGATCTGTTCACACCCTTATTTAGCATGACTGGCTGATTGCTGGTGGGGATTTCTCATTTATAAAGGTTGCTGCGAGGTGCACTAATACACAGTGACGTGCGAGTGCAGTTTTCCACTCTTGTTAACAAATGTTTAGGCGTGCTATGGTGTGCAAGCATGATCGTGTGCCTTAAATAGCCTGGCCTGATTCCATGAAGCTCTCTACACACAGTTCTTGAGCTAATCTGAAGGCCACATGAAGTTTGGAGGTCTGTAGCCATTGACTCTGGAGAAAGTTGGCGACCTCTGTGCACTCTGTGCCTCATCGTCTGCTGACTCCACTCTGTGATTTTATGTGGTCTACCATTTTTGAGGTTGAGTTGCTCCCATTCCCAGTCACTTCCATTGTTATAATACCACTAACAGCTGAATGTGGAATATTTAGCAGTGAGGAAATTTCACAACTGGACTTGTTGCGCAGGTGGCATCCTATCATGGTACCGCACTGGAATTCACTGAGCTCCTGAAAGCAACCCATTCTTTCACTAATGTTTATAGAAGCAGTCTGCATGCCCATGTGCTTGCTTTGATACACCTGTGGACAAGAAAGTGATTGGAACACCTAAATTCTATGATTTGGATGGGTGAGTGAATACTTTTGGCAATATAGTGGGATCTGAAAGGCTGAACATCTGCAGCTCCTGCTTAACACAGAGGAACCATGTGTGTCTGCAGCCGAACAAGAGACCTTATTAGGAGTCTTCCTGGTTTAGGAAGGGGGGAGAAAGATGAGTTCGTTGAGGGTGAGCTGTGCTCTGCTCGAGTGTCTGACATTTACTCTGACTCTGAAAACAAAGCCACAGAGTTATGTGAAAAAACTTTGCTGAGTTGCATTTGTCAGAAAAGCATTTTTCCCTCCATTGATCATTGTTTTCATGCAAAACTCTGTTCATTCATTCTGCAAAAGTCTGATTTCCTTTGCTGGCCTGTTTAAACATTTTTTGTATTCAAATATTTGCTGAACAGTGAGCTGACAGATTGAGTTTTGGTGCTTTTAGATGTACTGGTCTACACTCTAAATGCTTCCAGTCTCAACTTTAACTTGAAACCTGTTGTTTTTGAAACACCACTTAATTTTGGAATTTAAGAATTTTCGGGATGGATATCGATAATATCAGTACAGGTGCCAATGTCGGTTCTTCTAGGTCGTTGATTCTCTTATTTTTAGTTTGTGTGGAGAAAGTAGGCCCACTCTCTTACTATATTGCACATGTACAAAAGCTTGAGTGTCCTGAATGAGGAACTGTAAGGAAAAATGAAATACCAGTGTACCATTCACATGGACAGTCTGAGACCAGTTTTGTTTCACGTTCCCGCTTGACTTGAGCTCGGACCGTGTTGGTCTTGATGTGGAACATCTTAGTTTTGATTTGAGATGTTATTTGTGACTCTGTACTTTGGACTTGGGAAATATTCAGGATCTGAGTTGAAACCTGATGTTTGTCTTGAATTTCAGTTTCATTTGAAAGTTTTTTTCTCTTGACCTGGGACCAGTTTGGGATCCAATTTAGAACTTGTTGATCTTGACCTGGAACTCTGGAATTTATTTTGATTTAAAGCCTTAAAACACCCTGCTCTTAACTCAGGATTTAATCACGATGTGATTTTAGAGTTCTTTGTTTGATTCTGACTTAGAATTTGTTGTTCTTGGCTCGGGACATTATATCCATGGTGCGTTTCTGAACTTCTGATGATGATAAAATAATAATAATTTGTTGTCCTTTGTTGGTGGTGAGCTGCTCTAATCAGGAGTTTCTCCTAAAATCCAGATGTTACAGTTTGTTTGTTTTTTCCCCATGTTTACAGATGGTGGGTAAGATGGGTGGAGAAGCTATGTCCCACCTCAACAGCTCCTCAGGAAGTGTAGAACCCTCACTGTACTACTCCGGCCAGAAACGACCAGGAGAGGATGGAGGTAAGAGGTTCAGACATGTTTGGATATTTCACCCGAACTACAACCATCAAATTTTGATCAGTGACAGGGACGGCTGTGACATTAGAATATTCCTGAAGTTATTACAGTACCATCAACTGGTGCCCTGTCTTGGCCAGGATTCCAGTAGGTGTTTCTGCTTGAAAACTATGTCCCCAGCCATGGAAGCTACATTGTATGATCTGTCCAGGAACTTTTGAGCAAATCAACTTTAACCTGAGTGCAAAGCTTTTTTTCCAGACCCATAATATTCTCTCTTGACTTACTGCCCAAGGTTTAATCTGTAGCTACCTCATTTAGAAGGGTCTGCTTTAAGTAGAACTAGTTTGCATTAGCTTCAGTGTAAGGATGTCCGATTTATAGTCATGATCATTGTGGTCATTACTGCAGTCTTTAATATTCAAACATCAGGTCATTAAGGGGCGTCCACACAGGAAGAGATTGGAAGTGACGTACCGAAGACCAGTCTGCTCCGGCGAGTTGTAGCAGCGACAGGCAGAATAACCATTAGCATGTCCTGAGTTACATTTTTCTCAATTTTTATTCAAACAATGGGAGCGAAGGATAACACTGACAGAGCCTGAACATCTGCTAGTGATGACTTATCAACTGCAAGTCAATGTTCGATGAGCAGGTCCTTTACACGTGGACGGGCTTCACTGAACTTAAAAATGCGTCTCTTTATCTTTAACTTTAAACTTGCATGAAAAACAAACAAAAGAGGAAAAAGGTGGTCGGGACACTGTGTTGTACAGGTGGCAGTTAGCCCCAGACTAGGAGGTGTTTTTGACCATAAAGCCCGTCTGATCTGGGGCATCTGCTGTTCACTAACTGCAGAGATGACCAGTCAACAGACAGGCGAGCAACAGGAAGCTGCCACAAAGGCAACTGTTAATGAGAAGAAAGAGGGAAAAAAAGAGAAAAAATAGAGCTACACAAAAAAATTTAAGAAACATCTCATTTTATTTTGTTTTGATAATGACTAGAAGCCAATCATAGTTGACATTTAAGTGGGATTGATCACTATATGGATCCTTTTTTACCTGTAAAGTTTAACCTGAATGCCAACTTTTTGTCTGCAGGTCATTCAGTATCATTTTCATCAGACCCTCCCATCTGACCACCTCTGATTTGTCTGAGTGAATTCCAGGGGAAAGATCCACTTCTTATTAAAAATTATGAAAAACTTCAGCTTTCTGCTCTTATAAGCTTTCTAAAAAATATTTTGAGGAGTGAAGTTAGGGCTGTTTTTAGTTGTTTTCTAGCACTGTCTTCTTGGTCAAAACAAACACTTCTTGCTAGTCCATGAGAGGTATAACCTGAGCTAACACGTTGCTCTGTTCCTGAAATGATCTTTGTCTGCTGTACATAAAAAGTATACATAAAGAGTATTTGAAAGATTAATTGTGGGGAAATGAGAGCGAGAACCTCTGTGTAATAACGCGCATTTGGATTTGGTCCATGGTGTCATGCCTGAGGAATGTCACACTGAAGTTGGGTGAAAATGCTTTTGCCTTAACTACATGCAGGTTCTAATCACCTCCAAAAACCTCTTTTAAACCAGGACAAACCATAGTACTGCAGTCAGCCAGTGTTTCTGGTGTTGATCAGCTTGGACAGAGGTTTATTGCATATATAATGTGAGCCTGATTCTTGCTGTTTTCCTTGCATCTCAGAATCTGCTGCAGCTCACTGTTGGCTGATTATCAGCTCCTTCACATCAGTCTGACGTCTAATCTCTGTCTCTGTCTCCCAGTAGGTAACCAGCTAGCAGCCATGGGGCATCAAAGGTACGACCTTCAGCTTACATTGATCTCTCTCTCTCTCACACACTCGCACTCCCTCACACACTCACACACACACACACACACACACACACACACACACACTCTCTCTCAGTGGGGCAGCGTGTAATGAGAGTTCAGCTTCATATTCTTGTTTGCAAATAGACACGATTGTGAGGTTGTGGAGGTGGATCAGTGTTATAGATCTGTCCTCCTGCAGTCTGCATCAACATAATCACTTATTGAGACACACACACACACACACACACACACAGAGTGACGAGTGACCAGGGTGCTAATGTGTGTGTTTCTGTTTGTGTTGTAGCAGGGTAATCACAGAGGATTACAAGGTCCCTGACAGAATGGTGGGCTTCAGTGAGTATGACCTCTAACCTTTCAGTGTGTCCTGCTGGCCACTGGGCTCAGCTCATCTTTCCCGCTGACTACTACATTTAAGCCAGAACCTGATCTAGAACGTTTAACTAGAACCGCGTCTGAGACCTGGAGCCTTGATGTAACCTATGCTTTGATATAATCTGCAGGTTTTTGGTACCACATGCTTCCTGGTTTCAGTTTGTAGGCTGACTTATACTGAACAATCACATTTGAGCAGACTTTGGTCACATGCAGGTAAAAGAGGGGGATGGTATTTGCTAGAATGCAGTCTTGAAACCATCTGAAGAACAGGAAGTCCTGGCTTCAACTCAAGAACTCAAAACTTGTATTTTTGCCTCAGAGACTAAATCATCACCTCATCCAATGGGCTCCCAGATTCAGTCTGATGGAACACCTTGAACATTTTTGCATAACCTAGAAAAATCTAGAACCTTGAATTTGACCTGGACCAGTTACTGTTCTGTTTTGCCTGACCTGGACTCTTTTAAAATCTTGTAAATCTACCAAGGTACCACATCTGGACTTTACAGTTCACACTTGTTCATTCTGAACGTTTAAATGATTTGGATCTAAAACGTATTGTTACTAAAATCCAGTGTAGCCAAAGTGGTTTCGCCATATGCTGTGGCATTGGGTCTCACTGGAAAACATCTGTTCATGGACACAAAGGACCCGTTTTTTGTTTTGTTTTTTCTTTGTGCTATCTGCATATTTTCCTACTTTCTTTGTCACGTCTGCTTTTCACCTGAAATGAAAGCTTCTTGTCTGAACTCAGACAGCTTCTTATCCTTCCAGCAAAACCAAAATCCTTTACTTGGAAACAGTCTTTAACATCTACATGTACAGAAGCAGCAGATAAGATGTTCCTCTGAATTTCTCTGTCCTCCTCCACCTCAGTTATTGGCAGAGGAGGAGAACAGATCACCAGGATCCAGCTGGAGTCAGGCTGTAAGATCCAGATCGCGCCTGGTGAGTTAAATCCTCTGTTTTCTCAGACAATGAAGAATCCAAACTTCTGCCTCCTACTCTTCCCATTGGTCCTGTTGAATTAAACAGCCCCGCCCTGATGAAGTTACCTGAAAGCGTGTATGTCTGTGTTTGTGTGTTGTTGCAGAAGGCGGGGGTCTAATGGAGCGGCCGTGTTCTCTGACTGGCACTCCAGAAAGCATCGAGTGAGTTTCTGTAGCCAGAGTTGGTGAAGCTGCAGGTGAATTGATGGTTCTGCTAAACTCCGTGTGTGGGTGTTTTCAGGCAGGCGAAGCGGCTGCTGGCCCAGATCGTGGATCGCTGCAGAAATGGTCCAGGTTTCCATGGTGATGGGGATGGTGGGGCGTCGGTGCAGGAGATGCTGATCCCGGCCAGCAAGGTGGGGCTGGTGATTGGCCGAGGAGGAGACACCATCAAACAGCTGCAGGTAGAACACAAAGTGTTTATGTCAAAGGTTCTAGATTAACAGAGAGGTTCTTCCTCAGGTTTTGTCATTTAAAGAAATGTTTATCTTATAGTACCACCTAAAAAATTATTTAAAATACAAACAAATTAATTTGGTCATAATTTAATGACTCATTAAGCAAATATCATTCTTCTTAGCTCGACTGTCGGTGGTGTCTGTTCCACAAAAGCTTTGGCCATATTGATTTTCAAATTTACATCATAGATGCATCTACTACAAATCTTAGATGAGTTCAAATCTCTGCAACCTTGACCTCAAAGTAAAGGTCAGAGGTCCAGTTTTCTGGAACTGTTTGCTCACAGATGATGGGATTAGCTTCATAGACATTTTTTAATCCAAACTATTTGATGAGGAAAAATTAAATGTTTTTTTTTCTTTTTTTTTCTTTTTTTAAAATGCCATAGATGAGAAATCTTCAAAAAACAAGAAAAATATATATTTGATTAAAAATAACTAATCTTCTGTTTCATAACAAATAAAAGTTTTAATTTAAGCCCAAACTGAGTGCAGTGTGCTAAAGTGGTGTACTGGATGTGCAAGTGGATGTGAAGGTGGGGCTATAGTCTGTTGGGTTTGTTGTCAGTGTTCAGTAGGGTAACAGTTCTGTGGTAAAAGCTGTTTTTCAGTCTTGAGGTCTGGGCGTACAGTGTCCTGTAGCGCCTCCCAGAAGGTAGGGGGGTGAAGAGGCAGTGTCTGGTGTGTGTGTGCTGTCCCTGATTATGACTGTGACCCGCCTGGTGCAGCGGGTCCTGTATATGAGCTGGGTGCCGGTGATCCTCTCAGCAGTCTTGATAATGCTCTGGAGAGCTTTCCTGTGGTCTGCAGTGCAGCCAAAGTACCATACTGAGACACAGTATGTGAGGACAGACTAGATGACTGATCTTTAGAAGCTCACCAGCAGCTGTTGTGGGAGTCACGCTCTCCTCAGGAAGTGAAGCCTCTGGAGACGTTTCGTCTCCTTCTTGCTGTGGTGTTGACGGTCCAAATCATGTCGTGGCTGATGTTGACCCCGAGGACCTCCACTCTCTCGCCGCTGATTGTGATCGGGCGATAGACGAGCGGCCTCAGTCTCCTGAAGTTCAGGATCAGCTCTTTATCTTTGCTGTGTTGAGGATCAAGTTGTTTTCTCGGCTCCAGCTCTCCAGGTTCTCAACCTCTGATCTGTAGGCAGCCTCATCGCTGGATGTAATCCTGCCTACCAGGATGGTGTCATCTGCAAACTTTATGATGGTGTTGGTCTTGTGGGTGGGGTTTGCAGTCTTGTGTATAGAGGGAAGAAGGAAGGGGCTTACACAGCCCTGTTGTGCGCCAGTGTTCAGGGTAATGCTGGAGACCTGCTCCCCCATGCGCACAATCTGTGGTCTACTGGTGAGAAAGTTCAGGACCTAGCTGCTTAGGTGTGTGTTGAGGCCCAGGAGGTCCAGCTTGGCGGTGGGTTCTGGGGGGAGATAGTGTTGGAGGCGGAGCTGCAATCAATGAATAGCATCTGCACATTGCTATCTTGCTGGTCTAGGTTGGTCAGGGCAGAATGACGTAACAAGGCTTTATCAGGTTTTCAAATAGCAGTAAATGTTAGTGAGCCAGAGAATTTCAGCTGATCTCTGAACCACTTTGACTGACTGGTTTTGTTTGGTGTTCATCTCAGGAGCGAGCAGGAGTGAAGATGATGATGATCCAGGATGGTCCGCATGCCAACAGGGGCTGACAAACCTCTCCGCATCTCCGGAGACCCGTACAAAGTGCAGGTAACCCATCAAGTACTCTCCAAGAGTGATGTCTTCAGGCTTCGTACGGGTGCTGGAAATCCTTGAAAATACTTTGATTATAATATTGTCCTTTCAAGGTTTGAAAAATTTTGGATGTAGTGCTTGAAAGTGCTTGATGTTGTAACCGCTTTTTATTTTTTTAAATTAAAAAACTATCTGATTGAATAGTTTGTGACCCTGCCCCTCCGTCAGAAACAGAGAGTCGTCGTTTTAATGAGTGTTTGCTGGAAAACTGCAAATTCCAATTATGGATAAGACGAGTATGGAATTACATTTAGGTCAAAAGTCACATGTGAGAAAAAACATAATCCACGCAAATAATGTCATTCTGCGAGCGCAGGTATTCATTCCTTGTGAGTAAATTCAACAACTCAACACTCAGCAGCTGCAGGTTCACACATAGACATATAAAGAAACTCACTTCTGAAAAGGCCTAACGACAAAGTCACTAAGTTGGCAACACTGGCAACTGGCAAATAACCTGCCAAAAACTGATTGCAGGTTCTACCACGTGACAGGAATGTTCTTTATGACTCAAAATGAATTGATATCATTCATTAGCGATAATGTTTGAGATATGCTTGACAGATCAACAAGTCATTTACAACAATAATTTTTTTGGCAAATACCGGAAATCACTTTTTGGCACACAGACCGGCTATTCAGACTGACTCCACTGCCACTGTGTACAGTGTGGCAACTTGTACATTTCATGTACATGCAGTGCAGTACAATTTTTAATAGAGAAAAGAGTATATTTGGGTGTTTCCAGAATTTTTCAAGACCAGGATGTGCTTTTAAATACTTCCTATTACAAAATACCAAAGAACCAGTAGAAATTAAATGTCATGAAAAAAGGTAAAGATTTTCTTTGTACACTTTTGTGGAGTGGGATCTGAACAAAAAGTACTCTTACACCGATAATTGTGAATGACCCCTTAATGTGCTGGAAAATCTTGAAAATGGACCTTTAAAGTGCTTAAAAAGTGGTTGAATTTGATCCTGGAAAAGTTGTATGAACCCTGTGTGTTTGTAGGATGAGTAGACAGTGTTTCTGTCATCACGTTTATTTCTATGAGCTCATTTAAACTAAACTAGAAAAACCAGACCAGATAAAACAGGAAAACAGACTAAAACAATCAGTCACAGTTTGCTGATAATTTAAGAAAAAATATTTCTAGCTGAAGTAAAGCCTTAACTGACGGATCAAAGTGATGTCTGTCGTCAGCATCGGCTCTCAATTTCCAATGTAGGAGATGTGATAAGAAGCCGTGTACTATTCCATAGCTTAGAAAAGCTTGTTTATCCAGACACATCAGATGAGATGATCTAGAATTCTGCAGCTTCCTCAGCAAAGCAACTTGCAGCAGTTGATTCTAGATTAAATAAAAGCATGTCTGACTCCCTGCAGGTCACTAATAAAGGAAAAGTCATCAGTTTGTCCACTTTTAATGCATTGCCTAAAATGGTGCCAGATTTTTTTTTTTTTACTGTAGATTTAATGTGGGGTTTTAGGATGAAGAACACTAACAGCCTGAAAGACCAAATGATAAAATGTCAGTTTTACTGCTGCTTAGGTTTAGAACATTTGAGAACATCCAGGTTTTTACATCTTTTAAGCAACCCAAGCGTGACTGCTGGGAGTTTAAATTGTTGGGCTTGTATGATAAAGAAAACGGAGTATCATCTGCATACAGACTGAATGAATGCCAGGCTTTCTGAATGTAGATCCTAACAAAATGAGTTATCAATAAAACTCATGAGCAGTTCCAAACTAACAATCAGGATCTGATTTCTTGACTCTGTCTGTGACTCTCAGCTTCAAACCCATGGTCTAGGAGCTGGTTTAGAAAATTCCTTAAAGATTTTGGCTGTTTTAATGAGAAAATGATCCATCCATCCATTCTCTTCCGCTTATCCTGTTCAGGGTCGCAGGGGGGCTGGAGCCTATCCCAGCTGACATAGGGCGAGAGGCAGGGTACACCCTGTACAGTTTTCCAGCCCGAACATATTAAATGCTTAAGGTCATGCAGAAGGTTTTAACAGCCTGTTAATATTTAGATATGTTTTTAATTCTTGGCAAAAACTGGATTACAGATCGACTCAGACCACATTCTCTGAGTTGAATCTAATCCTGGACCCTGTTTCCACCTCCAGGCAGCGAGGGAGCTGGTGTTGGAGGTGATCCGGGAGAAAGACGGAGACTTCAGATCAGGACGCAGTGACTTTAGCGCCCGACTGGGAGGAACCAGCCTGGATGTACGACACACCAACAAGGTCACCTTGAATCACTGTGTTTTAGACACCATGGTCATGCCTGATCTCTCCATCTGTCCTCAGGTTCCCGTTCCCAGATTTGCAGTCGGCATTGTGATTGGCAGAAATGGAGAAATGATCAAGAAGATCCAGAATGATGCAGGGGTTCGAATCCAGTTTAAAGCAGGTCTGTTTATATCACCGTCATGCTTTGGCTCATTATCCATCTGCTCTGTCTGAATCTGAGCAGAGAGTACAGTCCTGTACACGTCACATCTCATCCTACTGCTTCTATCAGCAGTCATGTCATCAATAATCACCAGTGACCCAGCTCAACTGGCAGCTGTATGTGCCCATGCCAAAACGCTGCCTCCACCATGTTAGAGGATGTGTTATACTTTGGGTCATGAGCTGTTTCTCTCCTTCTCCAGACTTATCTCTTCCATCATTCAGCTACAACTTCATGAGTTCTTTTCATCCTTTTATTTCTTTATATTTCAGTTCTTATATTTAAAACTGTTAGTTTGTCCAACTGCTTTTGAGAGACCGTACAAAAATAGTCAAACAGGTTTTATTAGATAAAACTGGCTAGCATTATTTTACTACTTAGCTACCTTAGCAGCTAGCTTAGTACCTTTACCTGGCTCTCTAACATTGTCTCCATCTGAAATCTCTGTGAAGCCACATCACCTTATAGCTTTTGTTTGCAGGTAAGCTAGTGTTGTCAACCAAAAGAAAGACTGCTCTGGGTTTTTACTTTGATCTTCTGTTTGTTTACACCAGTTTAATCCTTATTTAAACAGGTCTGTGTATTAATCATTTTAATACAAAGCTTGTTAACTCAAGGGTAACAACAAGTAAGTGAGGGGCTCTCTGTTCGCACCACTGAAATTCAAATTAAAGGCGTTGATGCACTCATAATTTGACATCTGACCTCCAGATGATGGCATCAGTCCAGAGCGTGTTGCCATGGTGATGGGTCAGCCGGACCGCTGTCAGCATGCTGTCCACCTCATCAACGAACTCATCCAAACAGCACAGGTAAAACACAAACACATATTCTGGTTTTGCTTTTGTGTGGGGACCTTCAGTCACATGCTACTTTCATGGGTCCTTTTACAGTGACTTTATGTTGGTGCTTTTATAGGAACGTGATGGTTTTGGTTCAGCCCTGCGGGGCGGTCGAGTCCGGGGTCGTGGCGATTGGACTATGGGCTCTCCTGGTCCCCTACAGGAAGTGACATATACCATCCCTGCTGACAAATGTGGCTTGGTCATCGGCAAAGGTAGGGGAATGAGTTAAAGATATTAAACTGAATTTATCCTTTAATCATCTAGATTAAACTGGTTCAGTTACACAATATACCTCAGATTAAACAGTTCTGTATATGACCCCTTTAACAAGTGTTTATATTCATGTAAAAGTGATATGCTGTCTTATTAATATATTATGTGCATAATTTATATCCAGTTGTCCTAAAGAAAGTGGTCACCTAATACTGTAACTAAAATGGGTAAAACACTGTGGTGCTTCAAATTTGTGCTCACTGACTGTGTTATCAGGCTGTTATTCACCCTCTAACTGAAATGGAAGGGAAAATGGAAAAATTTCCTGCTTGTTTCAAGTCCCCTCCTAATCAGAGTGGGAAGAGTTATCCCATCCATCCATCCACAGAGCCCATTGATGTTAATTTTGCCCTAATGATTGCAGAGTTATTAGAGATTGAATATGGGTATATGTTGAGTTTTTCCAGACAGTAAAAAAAGAAAAAGCTTCCCTAATTTTTACACATAATCTCAAGTTCACACTAAGCTGATAAAACAGAGAAGATTCACTTAAAACCACAAGAACATTAGCTCATTTCAGCAGGAAACATTGGGTGCTCAGACCTGAACTGGCACTCCCTGGGATGAGTAATATTATTAAAAGCTTATAATCCAGTAGCTGAGCATCTCATTTTTGTTTTTCAGTCTTAGTCTTAGTTTTTCAGTTTTTCTGCCACCAGCAGACATCCTGCAAACATCAGTAAAAAGTGATTCAGGCATTCATGAGGTGCCTCATTCACTCTATTTAAAAACCTCTTAAAACCCATCAACCACTCACTGTGTGTGTGTGTGTGTGTGTGTGTGTGTGTGTGGTGGAGGTCAAGAGGGTCGAGCAGCAGCCTCCAAATTAAAAGCCACAAAGGGAAAAAAAAAAATGTCAAGTACTGTGTGTTTAGACAGCATATGGTCTATGGTTTGTCAGGATTTACGTATTCAGCAGAGCTCTCACACACACACACACACACACACACACAGCACTTTAGAGGACATCTCGTTCATTGCGTGCAGATTTTCTCAAACCAAACCTTTATGCTCAGATTTGTTGTTTCAGTCATCTGCAGAGACATTCCCCCAGAAAACACAGGGTTAGGTTAACTCCAAGGTTATTAAAGTGAACTGAAACTAAATATAAACAAGGTGTTAAAAACATTTTAGGTCACTGAAGTAAAAGTACAGTATAAATTAATTTGTTCAGGTAAAAGTTTCTGAGAGGGACCTGATAAATGATACTATCAAGGAGATGAACCATCTCCTTCGAGGTTCACTACAGTAGCAGGGTTACTGTAGTGAAGTAAAACTAGGTGTGATTAAGCATTTTCGTTTAGTTTTACAAATCTTTAAACAGCAGAGAAAGTGTTCTTAGGTTTACTGAGTCTTCAGAAAATTCTGTTTGTATTGGAATATCTGCTCTGAACCTCTGAAATCTGTCTTTAACCATTAACCTCTGAACTATAATCTGAATTATTAGTAAAAGAAAAAGTTTTTTTAATAATCAAAAGTAAAAATGTTTCAAACCAGAACTAAAGTGAAACAAGCGAACCCACTCTGGGTAAATAAAAGCTATAATTACTGGTCTGCATGACTTGTTTTTGTAGAATCAGCAATAACAAACTGATCTAACATCGATGAGCGTGGCTTATGATCTTACACTGCAACCAGCTGACCAGCATTCAAAAATCTTACCTCACTGAGAAATGTAATCCAAAAGTTCAGGCTGCAGACCGCCCTAAATACTGTTTATCACACTTTCTAATACTATTGAATTTCTGTGACGTCATAGCTACACCTACTTCCTGTTCAAACCTTCTGTTTGTGAATGCAGCCAATTAGAAGAAAGTTGTCTTAAAGGAGGAGGGTAAATAGAGGATGAACTGAGGGTCTGCACCAAGGCTAAGTATAAGATAAAGGATTATTTTGAACTGTGAATTGTGCAAAGCTGCTCTGTTGTAACCCAAGAGTGAAAATCTAAAACTGGAAATGAACAGAATGGGTTACCTTTAATGCTCAGGAAGGTTAAACTGGACTAACTAAAGACGTGGGAGGACTGACCCGACTCCCTGTAAGGTTTAAATTAAATTAAGGCTGCATCCCATAAAACCACATTAAACTACTGCTGTCTGCATCACCAGAGCACACATGCAGATCAGTGCAGAGTGCATTTAAACCCCGATTTTGCTGAGTAATCATCTGGATTACATTTAGCGTCAGACTCGAAGAGCTGCAGCCGGTATGGAAGTCGGCCCGTCGTCTTGTTGGGGTCATTTGGGATCGGAGTTTCAGACTAACAGCAGCAGGTTGGGTTGAACCGAGCAGCTCTGAGTCAACACATTTCATCATGTCCAGCAACTCCCTGTCTCTGCCAGCTGGTTAATGTTTCCCCTCTTCACCCTGCTGCTGCTGCTGCTGCTGTTCGCTTTATTAACCCCTCTAACCCTGACCTCTCTGTGCCAAGACCAGACTGTAACTGTAACAACCATTCAGGGTCCCTTCGGTTCATTAAAGCTGAAATAGGAATGAAACCACTTTAAATTTGCGAAGATGGTCTTTAAAAATGAGATAAAATAAATTAAAGTACATATTTCATAGACCACTCATGGTGCTTAACACCTGAGACGTCTTCAGAAAAATAAGTAGTTTTAGCAGCACGTCTGTTTTTCCACATTACGGAGAAATGCTGCTGCTGGAAATCAAGGAAATTTAGCAGCAGTGTTAAAAAAAAAATGACAGAAGGAGCACTGGCAGCTCAGGACTTTGTCCTTTTATGAAAAGCAGAAATTTTCTGTTGGCGAGTCCTGTTTTTTACTGTGTCCCTGCTGTAAAAAATAGATAAATATTGAAGAAACAGGGAGTTTTCTGTCCTTTACTGGTTTATCCCAGCCATTCCCAAACTCAGGAATGTCACAGCCCAGTTTGAAATCTAAGACTTTTAATACTTTTTAAAATGTAAATATTTAATCCTAATCATCTGAATTACAAAATGTCGTTCATTTTAAGCAACCTGCCCACCTGCAGTACATTCATGGCCCAGCAGAAGGCCACAGTCTGCACTGTGGGAATAACTGATTCATCTGTGGGTGACCTCTTTGTTGGTAAGAAGTCTGTAAAGTGTGTGTGTGTGGGGGGGGCATGATTATGGCGCAGAATTAACCACATGTATCTTGTGTGAGCTCCTGGCAATAGGTGATTAAATTCCTGTAAAACATCCCAGGTAAAACAATGATGGCAGGTGACTTGAACTGCACTTTAGATCCAAAGCTGGATCGCTCATCAGGATCAGACATCTCCCATTCGCAAACTAGAAAGAAATTACAACAGTATATAAAAGACCTAAATCTCTGTGACCCTTGGAGAATGCAGAATCCATGCAAAAAGGAATAGTCCTATTATTTTTCATCATACCTCCTCCCAAATAGATTATTTTTTAATCTCAAATCCTCTGCTACCAAATATAACTAATTGCATGTATGATAGTATTGTTCTGTCAGATTATGCTCCAATTTTGGTTAATTACATTGACTCCCAACCAAACAAAAGCTGTTCTAGCTGGCGCCTGCACTCTAAGTGGTTACACGATCCACATTTTATAAAATTTATAGGGGAGCACATTGATGTTTACTTCTCTTTAAATACAAATCAGACTTCTGCAGCCATCAGATGGGAGGCATTTATAGCATACATTAGAGGCAAATGATTTAGTTTTGTTTGTTTTAAATATAACAAATTCAAACAAAGAATGAATGAGTTGGAATCCCAAATTAGAGAATTAGCAAGAATGAGTATCCTTGATCACTCTTTACCAACAAAACAAGAACTGTGGGCCCTTAAGGCAGAATATGAGGGGTTGTCTCTGTTAAAAGCTGAAGACCGTATAATAAGACTGAACCAAACTTTTTACAACCGACATGAAAATGACTACAATTAGAAATGAGCAAGGAGATTTAACCACAGATCCAGAGGAAATTAAAAAACTTTTGTCTCATACTACAAAACCCTGTAGACTGCCTATTGGATTTGGTAAAACAAAAAAGTTTTCTGGACAAACTGGATATTTCCTGTATTTCATAAGGTATAAAAATTGAACTAGATAAAACATTAGATCCAGATGATATTTGCAAAGCCATTACTAGTATGAATGGGGGGTAAAGCACTCGGTCCTGACAGACTTTAAATAGATCTATACAAATTGTTTAAAGAAAAATTAATTGGTCCATTGTTAGATGTATTTGTGGAATCATTTCAAACAGGTCTCCTTCCTAGCTTGCTACAAAGAGCCCTGATCACTCTTATTTTAAAACCAGGTAAATCAACTGAAAGTTGACCCATATCACTCCTGAATTCTGACACAAAAATCTTAGCTACAGTGTTGGCTATGACACTAGAGAGGATTTTACCAGCCATTATACATTCTGACCAAAATGGATTTGTCCAAAGTTGCCAGGACTTTTATAATAGAAAAGTTTTTAATATAATTCACATGTGTGAAGGGTTCCCGGACACTGCCATTTTGTCACTGGATGCAGAGAAGGCATTCAACCATGTCGAATGTGAGTATGTTCTTGAGGTGCTTAAGCGCTTTGGATTTGGCAACTATTTCTGTAAGTGGGTTGAACTTTTATTTGTGGATTCTTCTGCAAAGGTATCTACATATAGAATGATATCACAGCCGTTTGAGCTCGTACGAGGTACAAGGCAAGGTTCTCCACTTTCGCCTTTACTCTTTGTAATAGCTATGGAACCTTTGGCAATTGCAATTAGGTCGCACCCCTCAATTTATGGTATCAGATTGGAGGAACTGGATCATCATATAGCAATATATGCAGATGATACCATAATTTTCTTGTCTCATCTGGTAGAGTCAGTTCCATCTCTCCTAAACCTGATTGGTCAGTTTAGTACTTTCTCTGGTCTCAAAGTGAATAAAGACAAATTATCTTTAATGTTTCAGAATGAAGATGACAAAATTAAGCCAACAATATCCCACCCATCTGTGAATGCTAAAAAGGATCCAATTATTTGAGTATAAGAATAACCCCAAAGGTTGCCAATCTTAGTTCAATAAACGATGAACCCCTGCTAGCAAAAATGTCAGAGGATATTGCAAGTTGGACAACTCTGCCTCTTTCTATAGTGGGCAGAATAAACATAATAAAGATGAATATATTACCTAAGTTTTATATTTTTTCCAATCAATTCCATTAGCTTCCCCGTCTTCATTTTTTCCTAAAATCAGGAAGCTTCTTTCAAATTTTATTTAGAATAAGAGAAAGCCATACTGCAACATGTATATAAGAATCAGAATCTGTCATTTGAAGAGTTGAGGGCTAAGTTTGATGTGCCACAGAAACGCTTTTTCAAATACTTATAACTAGGGACGTGCGCGATTACTCGACTAGATGACTAATCGTTGCTATTGTTACTAGTCTGTACCAGATGTGATAGTCGGTTAGCCTAATTAAGGTTTTAATTCACCCAATGCTGGTAAAAGTTTGTCCTAAATGTTATGCAGCCATTTGCCCCCAGTTGGCACTGCAGCCCTTACATTGCTATAGGAAAATGCCATAACGTAACTTGAAGTGCACCTCCTGAGAAACACCCTTCCTTCCCTGCATTTCCTGCTACTTCCTCCAAGTTTGTACAAAGAAGCGAAAAAACTAGCAGGACAAATGTGTTCGCGCCTTAAAAAAAAAAAACTGACCACAGCAAAGAGTAGGACCCAAAAGGGGAAAGAAGTGCCAGCATTTTATGTTTCTGTCGGCTGACACCGCATGTAAAACACCGGGACACAACCGAAAGGTAATTAACACACGCAATGCACCTGCACAGGTATAAACGCCGGCAATAGCATTGGCCACTTACGCAAGTTATGTCGTAGCAGCTGAAATCTAAATCAGTGGGAAGCTAGAGGAGGAGGCTGGTGGAGAGGGAGATGTGGGCTCCACTGCTCAGGATGCCACCCCAGATAAGCGGAAGAAAATGGATGGATGGATATTTGTATTGTATTGTTTTGATCAGTGTTTTTTTTTTTTTGTTTTTTAACTGCCAGTTCTTCAATATGGGAAGGCTTGGGAAGTATTAGTCATGGCATTTATAGATGCATAAAACTAATAAAGAAGTGTTTAAAAGAAAGAAAGAAAGAAAGAAGAAGTCTGTAAAACTAACAAAAACCCAGCAATCCATTTTCCAAAACCACCGATCAGGCCAAATTTTGGTTGACACCCCTGACCTAGCAAGTCCTGGATCTAAACATACACGATATATCAGTGAACTCTTGCATCCGTACATTCCCATGAGGTCTCTGAGGTCATGTGATAAAGGCCTACTGGCCTTACATCATACAAGGCTGAAAACTAAGGGAGATAGAGCTTTTGCAACAGTAGCTCCCCGACTCTGGAACTCTGTCCCCTTGTGTATAAGAACTGCAGATTCGGTGATGTCTTTTAAAAAGCAGCTAAAAACTCATCTTTTTAGGCTTGCATTGGGGGGGTTTTTTTCTTCCCCCTTACTCCAATTATAATTTGTTTTAATGTTGTTAAGCACTTTGTGATCTATGTCTTCAGAGGTGCTATATAAATAAAATTTTACTTACTTACGATGAACAGCAGAGAAACCGCAAGAAGTTTATTTTTGTGACTTCCATCATGAAGAGAAAGTAACGTAGGCTTTAACAGTGGACAGAGCAACAAATCCAAGTTAACCTCTGTGACTTATTCTGCAGCATTTAGTGAAGCTGAAACAGTTTGAACTTTACCTGTTTCTTTTTACTCTTTTTTTTTATTTATTTATTTTTTTATAGCTTCTTTGTAGTCCTTCTAACTGTGTTGCTGTTTTCATTAAGAGCAGGTGAAAAAGCCAGGTTGTTGGTACCAGATCTAAAATGTCTTAAACGGGTCCAGAAAGCAGTTCGTTTAGCAGCCGTATGAAATGATACCTGCTGTGTATGTGCAGGTGGAGAAACCATTAAGAGTATTAACCAGCAGTCTGGAGCTCACGTGGAGCTGCAGAGGAACCCACCCCCCTCCACCGACCCCAACACCCGGGTCTTCACCATCAGAGGCACCGCCCAGCAGATGGAACTGGCTCGCCAGCTCATAGACGATAAGATCGGGGTACACCAAACAAGCACACCTCTGTAGATAAACTCCTAACTCAAACTGTGAAGGGATACATCTGAGTTCACAAAAGCAGATCCAGGAATAAACAAACTGTTTGAAAGTCTGATGACCTGCTGCTCTGTCTCCTTCCGCAGGGTTCAGGTATTATGAGTAACGGAGGTTTCGGCTTCAGTCCCTTCACCCAGGGTCCTGCTGCACACCAGAAGTAAGACTCCCAACAGTCCTCAGATTTTTGCTCACACTGCCATCACACATAAGGTCAGATAGTTCAGTAATCAGTGCCTTTCAGGAGACTTGTACAGTTTTATGAGCATGTCTGCTGCACCACAGCACCTTCAGAGCAGTCTCCACGCTCCGATGATTATGATTCATTAACCAAACACGGAACTATTGATTTTAAAATAAGTTAACTTTTTAATGCGTGACGAGCAGCAGCCACAGCATCATCAGAGGATTAAAATCAGATGCTAAGATTAAACTCATTCTGAGGGCCGTTGCCAGGTTTGTTGTGGAAGTGCTTGATGGTACCGAGCGTTGGTGTGTGGAAGATTCACCACTAATACTTGCGCACAAAGTAAACGATAAAGTTCATCTGGAGCTACAACTACGACTCATTTTCCTGTGAACACAATGAAAACTTGTGGATAAAAAGTCAATTCAATTCACTTTTATTTATATAGCGCCAAATCACAACAAACAGTCGCCTCAAGGCGCTATGTATTGTGGGTAAAGACCCTACAATAACAGTCAGTGTCCTTTATGAAACCTCCACATACACATGCTTAAACATGGAGACAATGATTCCACCTCCAACATGTATGACCCCAGCAGCTTAGTTAAATGTGTCTGTAAGAGGGGTAGCAGTATCTCCTCTTTCTTTGGGGCAACTGCAGGGGTGTGTTTAAGGGGGTGCCATGGGCCCTCCCAGGTTCATTAGTATGAACTCATATAGTCTACTTTGAAGTTGGTGTAAACTATCCTTTAAATAAATGCCATGATCAGTAATTGCTTGCAGCCTCATACCAAACAGCCTCATGGCACTTTGGTGTGAGGCTGAGATGAAGCGTGATTGGTGAGATGCCACTGTTAGTGTTGGCATAATCCTGATGATGATGAATGCACAGGTCAGAGTGAATGGGCCGCGGCTGCAGTGTTTCTGTTTCTGTGTGAAAGACTGTAACTCACCAAGCTGTGGCGCTAAACACATGTTTTTGTGCAGCTGTGGTAGTGGACAGACCTTCCTCACTGGTGTTTGGGGAAACACCTACCAGACCAGCTGGCAGAACCCAGGACAGCAAGACCCAGGTAACGCACACAGTCGCTCTTATACATGACGCTGTTCATGCCATGGCTTCTAAAAATAACTTACTAAAATTAATTCTTCAAACCTTCTAAAAATGTGAGTTTAAGGACTTCAGACAAATGTCAAGGCACTCTGAGCATAAATGTGGGTTTTACTGTAAAATTCACCTTCACATAGTAACGAGTCCATGGGCTGTTTGAGGCAGCCGGAGTCGGGAGGGTCTGAATTTTTAGGCTACAGTCTGTTTTACATACTGCACAAAAAATTGTCCAAACATATTATCTGTTAAACAGATGCACACCGTAAACACATGCTAAGTTGAGTTCAGCAGGTAAGACTGTGTGTGTGTGTGTGTGTGTGTGTGTGTGTAGGTCACAGTATGGCTCAGACAGGACAGATGGACTACTCTAAAGCATGGGAGCAGTACTATAAGAAGCTAGGCAAGTGCATGCACGCACACACACACACCTGTAAAAGAAAGACCTTTCAAATATGAAACTGTGGTGTTTGTGTACCTGGGCTCTGAACTGTGTGTGTGTGTGTGTGTAGGTCAGCAGAATCAGCCTCAGAGCTTGATGACGGACTACAGTAAGGCCTGGGAGGACTACTACAAGAAACAGAGTAAGATATGTTTGTCGGTCATTGAACATTATATTTAAAAAAAAAAAAAAATCCTCCAGGCCTGTCAGTGTCAGCTGATTAATTTATAAAATAATTTGAATATATTTAATGAAGGCATGCCAAATTTTACCTTTGTAATGCATTTCAGGCCCTCCAAGTACACATGGGTCCAAATCTAGTTCTTACTTTTCTAGCATTTTTGAACACTTGTAACTTGAGTTCATCAGATATCCACATGAAACTTTCAAGGCTGAAAAACACATTTAAGCTCTGTTGAAAGCCGCAACCAAATCAATTTTGTGCCACTCCAAGAGTCACAGTCTGAAGATTAAATCTGTTCAGCAAGAGTTTTTTGATTATCATCCTTGAGCATCAGTATTTTTGGGGTTCAGACTCTTCAAGGATTTTGACAAACTTCTTAATATTTTGATCAGCGTGATTTGTACACACTGTTACAGAGATCAATAACACCAATGATGTTTCTCAGCACAAGCTGCATTCAGTGTGTTAAACTATGACTGCGTTATTCTGGTCATGAAATGATTCAGACCTAGAAGGGATCGAGGCTAGAAGATGATCCTCATAGAATCATCAGATGTAGGTAAAAGGAGACTTTTGAGCAGCCATGTGTCCCACATGCTGATAAGAGCCTGAACATTCACATTGCAGAGGCCAGAAACGAGAGGGTGCCGTCACAGTCACTGCACCCAGTGTTTCATATATGTACTGTTTGAGATGAACAGGTGGCCTTTAGAAGTTTTAAAATGATTTGTGTGTGTGTGTGTGTGTGTGTAGGTCAGTCGTCTCAGCAGAGTTCAGTGCCAGAATACACTGCAGCATTAGCCGAATACTACAGACAGCAGCAGCCCTACCTGTGGAATCCCACACAGATACAGGTAACAGAAGGCTTCTGCTTCACAGCACTCCACACCTCCCAGAGGTCCAATACTCTAAACAGTGATGTCACTTCCTGTCTCCTCAGGATCACTAGAGGCTCCTCCCTGACCAGCGAAGGCCTCGGATGGTCGTTGATGGCATCCGAATCGGGGTTTCCTAGCAACGCTCTGCCGCTTCCTCCTTCTTTTTGTAGAGAAAAACTAAGGATTAACTGAAAAATCATGAACTCTTTTCTTTCTGTTTTTTTTTTTTTTTTAACCTTACAAAGTCGATATTTTGTCAGGCAGATTTTTTGGACTAGCCTCCGGTCTCTCCGCGGTGTAGACCTGGTTTTTCTTCATTTTTATTTTTTATCAGACTTGAGTTTCAAGATGTATCTGTGTGGCTTTGAACAAACAAAATCCAGTATAATCTATATTTTGTCTAGTTTTATTTTCTGATAAGAAAACGGTATAAGGCTTAGCAGTCTTGAGTATGAAAATCAGATATTATTTTGTTTATGATAATGTTTTAAAGCATGCGTCAGATTGTGTGTGTTGACTCAGTTTTTTTTTTTTTATTTTGGCATAAAAATATTTTAATAGCGTCGGATGGAAATGTAAAGTTTTACCGTCAGATTGTTTTTGTACTAAATCCGTGCTCGCTGGGTCTGTTTCTTCTAATTTTACCTGTTTAGTCACCATCTTGGAGGTGCAATGACGCGTTATTTTCTTTTGGTTTGATGATAGTTCTTACTCCTGTATCCTTATAGTGATTTCTTTAGGTTTTTATGATGTAATGATGAATAAATAGCGATTAATATTGCGTTGTCTAAAGCCAGATCTCTCTGTGGTCAAACACTTTGTGTTCTTACACAATTTAACCTCCAGTTGACGCCACGTTTTCCCGCCTCCACTTTTATTACCAAAAGGGGGGAAGTGACTATTTTCTTAGAGTGAAACTTTATTGTTGTTGTAACGTAGGTATGCATTTCTATTTTCTGATTTGTTTGTAGAGGAAATTTCAGGAGCTGATCAATGAAGATATCAATTCTGTTAGCGTTTATGTGTTAGCTAAACAAAAGTGTGCGTTACCTCAGCTGTGCGAATGTTTTTGTTTGCTGTGCTTTGTTAGCCTGTTAGCTGAATGTAAGTTAATGGGAAAGCTGTCTGAGTGCTACGTTAGCTGCTGTGGGTTTTTTTTTTTTTTTTTATTATTATTATTATTATTATAATACACACATTTTACACAGGCTAGCTAGTTGAATGAATGTGGTAACTGAGCAGTGTATTTGGTAGTAGGTATACATAACCGTGTTCCCAAAGTTTTTCCTGGGCTACTAAGTTCCCAAGATTATTTTAAGGTCACGCATTCCCGAAGTTGTTCCCAAATTTGTCCCCCAGGTCTGTTCTTTTACTCCTAATGTTGTTCTCAGGTTCCTTTGTTCCCTGCGTCATATGTTCCCAACTTTGTTCCCTAGGTCCTTTAGTTCACAAGCTTCTATGATGTTAGGGTTAAAGTTAAGCTAACCTTTAAGCCTTTCCACCTCAGGAAGCATTAAGCTTATTTAAAAAGTTCCCTCAAATGTCAGGCAGTCTAACTGAAAGCCATACAGGTAATAGATAATCCCTTTCACATATTCCAGCAATCACTCGCAGTTATATATAGCAAATATCAAGGCTAGGAAATGTGTTCTAGATTTACATTATGTGCTGTATAGATATGGGGAACATAGTAATAACTGTGTGGGAGCCTAACATAGTTTTATGCTGCACTCATGATGTGTTGTACAGACTGTAAATAATGACCAACAACATTCAGCCTGAGACAGATGATGGAGACTTGTGCTAGAAAACTAGAGACCGTATGATAAAGAACTTCTAAACATTGAATTATTAGCACTCACACTGTCAATACTAAATAATCTAATTTGACGTGTTAGCAAATGGCAATAAATAGCTTTTCTAGGCTGAAAGTCTATCTGTCTCATTTAACTACATGGCTAGTATGAATAATTCAGTGTTAGCAAATACGACATTAGCTTAATGTTTGTTAGCCAAACAAACTAGCAAGCTGGTGCGTTTTAGCATGGGTATGTTGTGTGTATATTAGGGCTGGTTTACACTTCACAAAAATGCACAATTGTCGTGTTGCTATTTTTTACTTGCACATATGTAAATGTTTTTGTTTTGTTTTTTTAAAACCTAGCCAGATTTTGAATCTACTGATTAGCTACTTTAGCATTAGCATGCAGCTAGCAATAAAATTGTTTTGTGTATAAATTCATATTCATGGATGGGTTTTTTTTAGCCTGTCTGTACGTTAGCTGAACTTTTTTTTTTTCTTTGCCCATTAGCAGAACTTTGATAGCTGAAAGTTATTAGCTAAGCATCTGATAAAAACCTTATACGTATTAACAGAGCGTTTAGCTAAACTTTTGGTGAGTGTTAGCATTGTTTGTTATCTTAACTTTTTTTTTTTTTTTTTTGCCCATTAGCAGAACTTTGTTAGCTGAAAATTATCTACCCATTTAGTAAGGACTTAATACATGTGTTACCGGAGCATTTAGCTAACCTTTGTGTGCATGTTATTGTGTGTATGCCAGCGGAGTATGTAGTTGAGTGTGTAGCTGAGTGTGTTGTGTGCCTGTTAGCAGAAGTTTGTTTGTTAGCGGAATGTTTAAAAAACTGTGTGCCTACTGGCTCAGATTTGTATGTTAGCTCAGCATTGTGTGCATGCTAGCGGAGCATTTTTCTGAACGTTGTGTGTGTCGGACCACAGAGAGGTTTGTCTTGTTGAGGGAGATCTAGTTGTCGTTGAATTGAATCAGTGCTTCTGCTTCTTGTATGTGTGATGATGATGATGATGCTGAAGATGATAATAATGACGATAATAATGAGTTCTCCTATTCAGGGGTCTATTTAAATCTGTTATGAATATTCAGTTTGTCGATGTGATGATATGGTTTGTGTAAATTTCCACTCTGGCGGGTGCTCTCCATTTAAAATGTTCTTTGTTAAAGATGATATTGTTTAATTCACATGTCATGTCTAACCGAAGCTGAGTATGTGTTATATTCTCAAGACTGCTAGGCTAACTGTCTCTATCTCTTCTCCTTGTCTTTTTCCGTCTGGATGCTGCCATCTTTGTTGCTTTTCAACACATCTGTAATCGGACCAGATGAGCTGAGTGTTGTCATCACAGGTGTGTTGAAGTCCCACAGCTTGTTGCTGTGGCAGCTCCAAGGCAGGGGAGCTATAGTGAAGGGGTTAACTCCCACCCCACCCCCCCACCCCAGAGTTATTAACGCCAGAGTGGACGCTGACATGGTGTCTGGTTCTTGTGACGTCCCAGAACCTGAACTGGACATGACGCCGGCTTTGCTCTGGCACAGATTTTCCTAGTCCTGATCCCGGTCCTGAAGGGGGCACAGGGAGCTTTTGGTTTTATGGTTTCTGTTGTTTTTTTCTAATGGACAGACGTCCTAACTGTAACCTGCAGATTTTTCTATTAGATTCTATTGACAGATAGAGTTGTGTATGAACCCGAGCCACAAGACTGTCGGTGGCCAAGGAAGAGGGTGATGATGATGGTGATTAACATGAGGGTTAATAAATGGGCTCATTCTTTGACTCACTGTGTCTTTGTCTGAAACAAAACTGAGCAGACGGGAAACCGAAGTCTCATATGCAGTCACACTAAACACAGTGAAGTATTGAGTGAAGTTGCACCTCACTCAATACTGTTGACCATAATATTTTATTACAGAGATTAGAGCATGATGTGTGTGTGTGTGTGTGTGTGTATATATATATATATATATATATATGTATATGTATGTATATGTATATGTATGTATATGTATATGTGTATATATGTATATGTGTATATATGTATATGTGTATATATGTATATGTGTATATATGTATATGTGTATATATGTATATGTGTATATATGTATATGTATATATATGTGTATATGTATGTATATGTATATATATGTGTATATATATATATGTGTGTGTGTGTGTGTATGTATGTGTATATATATATATATATATATATATATATATATATATACCTGGGGCACTTTAGGCATTTATGGCTCAGATATGGCAAATTTAGTGTTCCTCAGATGTTGTCCAAAGCCACAAGGCTGGCCTGTCATGGGTTATTGCAAGTGTTTTTTCAGTTTTTTTGGCTACTGAACTTCACATAAATTGATGTGTTTGGCTACTTGCTAACAAGTCACAATCTGAAGCACGCCACAGTTAATATGTTTGTGAACTATTGTGGGAACTTATCAAATGACTGCAATCATAGAATCACCAAAGGTCTCAGTACAGTGAAACCTGGAGTTAATTAACCTATCTCTAAGGGAGACGCCACCCACCCTTTGGAGGAAACTCCAGGGTTCATACACCTTTTCCAGGATCAAATTCAAGCACCTTTTAAGCACTTTCAAGGTCCATTTCAAGATTTTCCACTGGGATACATTTTTATGCAAATACATACATACTAAAAATTACTTGACATTTTTTAATCACATTAAAAAGATATTATGCCATAAGTCATTTGACAGAAAACAACTACTCATAGTTAATTCAGGAGACTTTATTCTCCGGATTGTGAGCAAATCCGGTTTAAAACAGCTCTTACGTTGCTGTCACGGTGTAACTCCATCTAACGCAGTAACCTGAACGATCCATTAAAGTGACCAATCACATTAGGCTCCGCCCAAACAGTGAAAAGTCAGTTTCTTCGCAGCGTATAGTTCAGCTCCGCAGTTTCCTCACAAGAGCATGAACCTGCACAGTGCGCGCACAGCACGCTCGTGTGCACCATGTTTCTTTGTGAGTTCTACACTTGTGAGTTGTTGAATTTCCTTGTGAGGAATGAATACGCGCTCATGGAATTACATTATTTGCATGGATTATATTTTCTATGCGTGACTTTTGACCTAAATATAATTCCACACTCGTCTTATCCATAACTGGAATATGCAGTTTCCAGCCAACACTCATTAAAATGGCGACTCTATCTTTGGGGGGAGGGGCGGGTCACAAACAGACTGACATGTCACATGCAGGCCAGGCTCAGCCAAAGAAATATACATTTGAGACTTTCTGATTCTTTCTTTCGCCAGCTCATAAGTGAACTATTCAATCAGCTTTTTTTTTTTTTACCTAAAAAAAAAGGGTACAATTTCAAGCACTGTGTATATATACACACACACATATATGTGTGTGTGTGTATATAGCTGATTGAATAGTTCACTTATGAGCTGGCGAAAGAAAGAATCGTAAAGTCTCAAATGTATATTTCTTTGGCTGAGCCTGGCCTGCATGTGACATGTCAGTCTGTTTGTGACCCCGCCCCCTCCCCCCAAAGATAGAGTCGCCATTTTAATGAGTGTTGGCTGGAAACTGCATATTCCAGTTATGGATAAGACGAGTGTGGAATTATATTTAGGTCAAAAGTCACGCATGAGAAAAAATATAATCCATGCAAATAATGTAATTCCATGAGCGCAGGTATTCATTCCTCACAAGGAAATTCAACAACTCACAAGTGTAGAACTCACAAAGAAACATGGTGCACACGAGCGTGCTGTGCGCGCACTGCTGCAGGTTCATGCTCTTGTGAGGAAACTGCGGAGCTGAACTGTACGCTGCGAAGAAACTGACTTTTCACTGTTTGGGCGGAGCCTAATGTGATTGGTCACTTTAATGGATCGTTCAGGTTACTGCGTTAGATGGAGTTACACCGTGACAGCAACGTAAGAGCTGTTTTAAACCGGATTTGCTCACAATCCGGAGAATAAAGTCTCCTGAATTAACTATGAGTAGTTGTTTTCTGTCAAATGACTTATGGCATAATATCTTTTTAATGTGATTAAAAAATGTCAAGTAATTTTTAGTATGTATGTATTTGCATAAAAATGTATCCCAGTGGAAAATCTTGAAATGGACCTTGAAAGTGCTTAAAAGGTGCTTGAATTTGATCCTGGAAAAGGTGTATGAACCCTGGAGTTTCCTCCAAAGGGTGGGTGGCGTCTCCCTTAGAGATAGGTTAATTAACTCCAGGTTTCATTGTGCTGAGACCTTTGGTGATTCTATGATTGCAGTCATTTGATAAGTTCCCACAATAGTTCACAAACATATGAACTGTGGCGTGCTTCAGATTGTGACTTGTTAGCAAGTAGCCAAACACATCAATTTATGTGAAGTTCAGTAGCCAAAAAAACTGAAAAAACACTTGCAATAACCCACGACAGGCCAGCCTTGTGGCTTTGGACAACATCTGAGGAACACTAAATTTGCCATATCTGAGCCATAAATGCCTAAAGTGCCCCAGGTGTGTCTGCTATATGGGAATTTATTTTATGTTTACACTTCCTGAACTGTTAAACTTGTTCCTGTACTGGAATCGCCAAACTCCGAGAAGAGGACGGCTCAGAATTCCCCTGAGAGTCTTCAGATTTTAAAGCAGAGACATTTCTGAGGATGTTTCAGGACAGTGAGGCCAGTTTATAGAGAGAGTAAGTCCCTCCACAACCTACGCTTCAGACAATAAGCCAAGACTTTCAGAAGTGCTCCAAATCATCACTTAAGTAGATTTTAAACTTGGTGAAATTAAAGGGTGTGGTCTGAAACTCAGTTCAAACGTCCCTTCAGGATCTCAACATTTTAAGTTTTCAGGGGACATTTGTGAAGACTTTGTGCTGATTGGGAAACTCCTGAAAATATTATGGGCAAAGTGGGGGCATCTGATGTTGTGGGTCAAAGCTGTTTGGGGTTCAGGTTAAAATCCAGTTTAGATATTGAGTTTTAATTGGTTTTTGGCACCTTATGACTTTTATGTCTGTGAAAGTGCCATGTGAATAAATGTTTACTTACTAGGCTGCGAGTCAGAATTCAGAAGTTTGTTTTCTGTTCATTGTTTAGATTCTGAGACCAGAAACTGACTTTGCAGTTCGATGGTCCTCGCAGATACAGAACGAGATGGTCCGTGGGTCAGTTATCTGAGCTGCCATCACAGCAGCGCCTCGTGTTCTGACATGAAAAGTGGGAGTTATCATTTATTCATGTTCCCAGAGCGCAGACAGATGGTCTGACTGACGGCGTGATGTCATCCGTCATTAGGACATTACTGTAATCACAAGCCTGCTGACCCCGAGGGATCGATAAAGATGATCCATCAGGTCTGCAGCTCTTCTCCTGTGAACAGAGCAGGAGACAGCGGACCCCTGAGAGGCCCTGAGCAGAGTTAAAGGCCCCCCAACCTCCTACAGAGGAGCAGCAAGCACAGAGCTGGTGTTTGCTGATCAGCAAGTTGCTTTTTAATAAAAGCTGGTGTCTGTATCCTGATCAGAAAACTGCTGGTGGGGGTGTGACAATGTGACAAGACAGGGCCGGCACTATCAACGTGGCATTTTGCAGAGTGAAGGACAGCATTTTAACCAGGACTTGTTTTTTGTCTAAACCCAATGCTGACCGAGTAGTTTCAGGTCCTACTAAAACAAACTGAGTGGGGAAAATGAGTGAAAGTAATGGGTAATAAATGGACTGTGAGATGGAGGGAGGAAGGGTGATGAAGATGGATGGAGGACTCGGAAAAGGAAGTGAGTTCTTTCACTGTTGCCAGGATAGTTATACTTGTATATCTGAATTTGTGGGGTCCCTGCAGTCTACCCAGTGCAGTACTTAAGTAATTATTTAGTATGAAGTTGTTAGCTAGCAGTTCACAATTAACTTACTGCAAAATGAAGACATTTCCCTAATGTCTGATTATTTTACAGAAGGTCTTTTTGTCTGGTCCTCAGAGGCCTCCAGAGGGCTGATTGAGTTTTCAGACTTCTTTCATGCTCACATTAGAATCAGGGTCAGGGTCAGAGCTGGGGTCCTGATGAAGCATTATATGACTGCGGGTCCTCACAGAGACAGCTGGACTGGTGTGAGTGTGTGCTGCGGTGCAGAGCAGAGTGTTGGCGGTCGTAAAGTACAGGAAGCAGCTCGGTAAGTATAGATGAACTCTGCGTTTGCGTGTCAGACCTGATTAAACATTAAAGTAATGGTGATCTGGACGGACTCCAAACCTTTTCCCCGAAGCTGGAGGACCAGCAGGGGCAATAATGTGCCTGCCTCAGTCAACCACACTGCAGGGGACAGAAGTATGTGGACAGCTGACATATGCGACTCAGTGTTCATTAATGTGCTGCTTTAAAAGCCTCCACTCGTGTGGTTTCAGCCTCTCCGGTAGATGTTGGTCCCGCTGATATGACAGGACAGATAAACGGTTAAAATGCAGCTGAAACAAGAACTGCTGCTTATTTCCACAGAGTAGCACGACCCCCCCCCCTCCCTTATCGGTCCAGTATCTGTTTTCGTCCGTTTTTAGTCTCCAGCAGCTCGCAGTTCTGCCGGTATTTTTTGTTTATTTATTGTAACACACGAAACCCGAACAGGCACCGGTTCAGCACACCGGGCTGACGGCTCTCTGTGCCCATGCGCGTGGAGAGCAGAGCAGCTCGTGACTGTTCTTGGGTCCTGGTTTGAGTAATTGTTACCCTTCAGTCGGCCTCGGTGTGATGAGTCACCTGATCGGAGTCGCTCTCCTCCTCAGACATTTCATTAAGCTGCCACTCAGACTCCGCATCAGTTAGTGCAGCTCCATTAGTGCTGACTGACGGCGGAGTGAGTGACGGACGCGGGTTAACATTATCACGGCTCTCAGCAGGGTAACGAGCTCATAAAGGGAACATTCATCTAGTTCTCAACAGAAAAACCCACCTGAAGAGGGACGGAGTCTAAATGTGCTTTCATTTCACTCACAGAGCACAAATTATACTGTTCTAGATTAACTACAGTCTGCATGTTCATGGAGCTTCCAGAGGGTCTGACTGAAGGAACCGTCAATGTTCACTGACGGGAGGTCAGCGCTGCGACCCCAAAACATTTTGAAGAAGATGAAGATGAAGAAACCACGGCCTGAGCAACTGAGCTGCAAACATTATGAAGCGAATAGCTCCAGAATATTTTAGCTCCATAACCTCCTGCTGCAAACACATTAAAACTATAGAAATAAATCATCTGAAACTATTCGACGCATACCTAATTTGCATAATTGTTCGTGTTAATCAAAATTTGAAGTTTCATCAGCTCTAAAAAAAAAAACGGGGGGGGGGGGCACAGTCTCAAAACATTCAAGTCAAATTTTTTTGAACCAAACGTTTAAACTTCTTCGTCTCCAAACAGAACCAAGAGGAACCAGAACGACCCCCGAGTGTACGAGTGTAGAGATATTAAAACAGGAAACTAATCACTTAATATAATAAAAAAAAATAACAGAGAGACTGGGGGTGCTGCAGGGGTGTGAGGTTGGACCACATTAGAAAGTCCGCAAAACGATCAGTGTGAAATTTTGATTTAGTGCTTTTAAAATCTGGAAGAACATGGATAGATCTGCAGGTGTTTGAGGACATTTTACTATGCTTGGAATGATTTCCAAATTTCTGCACTGCGGGTTTGTTTATATAGAGTAAACTTTATGAAATTTGTTGGACGCAGAATTTAGACAAAAGATCAAAAACAGGCATAAATTTGCAAAAAGACCCGCAGATGGCAGAAAGAGTGAAAAGTGAAGCCAAACAGACTGAATCGGAGCTCCAGAGAGACACAAAAACCGAGACTAAGACTAAAAACTGTGAAATCTGCGAAGTTTCCACAGACTCGGCGAGAGACGGTGAGTCTGTAAGCAGTTTGCGCCTCTTTCAGGCTGCGGCTTGAGTGAAATGCGGAGGATTTGATAAAAGTTGAATTCGTGCTCTGGTCAGCTGATTTAGACTCCTGAATCTGTTTGGGGGACAATCTGAAGCTGAGGCTTTGTTCTGTGAACTCTGAACTCAAACCGGCTTTTCTGCGCCTGCTGCGGACTGACAGCACGAGGATGATGATGATGGTGATGAAGAGCTGTGTGAAAATAAAGCTGAAGCGCTGAATGAGGAGGAGAGGAGGGAGCGTTTGATTTGGATTCTTGCAGCTGACGGTGTTGTGCTGATGATTATTAAAGAGCTTTTTAAAAGGAGGATTATTAGCGGCGCACATGCTCCGTCTGTCCGCCGCATGAATACTAATGAGGCCGGAGCGCCGCTTAATCACGTTAGCGGAACAATATTAGTGTGCCATTTGGGCCCATTCCCACCACCTCCTCCTCACCTCTCCTTTCACCTCCTCTCCATCCTGCGCCGCTCCCTCTCTGCCGCCTCCTCTCCTTCATCCTCCTCTTGTCTTTACGCGTGCCAGTCACCTGCCGCTCCCTCCGCCTCCTGACTTCCCGTCGTCTTTTCGGGGCTAAAGTGGATTCTTATTGGCCGTAAAGAGCGAGCATAAAGGCGGAGAGGACACCGGGACACACTCACTGGGAGCTTTTTGTTGGAAAAAGCTCATTAAAGCGTGTCCTCCTTCAATAAAGACGCGCCTCTCCATTAAGAAACTCCCGCTCGGCTTCGCGTGCGTGGCGGCTGCAGCCAATCTCTCCTGAAAGAGAAAGAAAGGCAGAAAGAGAAAAGAAATCCAGCCTTCATTGAGTCAAATCAATTGAAAAAACATTTGCAAATCTGCCATTATTCCCGGATTTTCTCTCCTTTCTTTCCCTTCAGCCACTCGGGACAAAAGCGCGCAGCCTCCGTGTTTGACACGGATCCGTTACGCACGGAGCTCCGGGGAGCGCGGCGGGAGAAAGCCGGGACTGAAGCCGCCGGAGGAGAGCGGAGAGCTGGCTGGAGAAATTACCGAGGCCCCTGGAGCTTCTGATGCCGGAGAAAGTGCGCAGAAGTCGGCGGAAGATTCGAGTTTAATTCCTTACGAAAATGTGGATTTTATATTTAATTGAATTAAAATAATTATTTTACAACACAAATATTCACATCAGTCCGTTAAATCTGAAAATACCAAAAACATTTACATAAAAATAAAGACATCAGTTTAATGTGGGTCCAAAAACATCAACAGGTCTCTGAATCATGTTCAGAGTCCAACAGGAAGCTCTGAACATGAAGGTTTCACTTTTCTTCTCTCAGAAACTCAAAACGTTTCAATTCATTCATTTAATCTCAAACCTGTAAATATTTGCAGTTTTCCATTTATGATTAAATACAAAACATTAAAAAATTCTCATCAAATCAAATGTGGTGTGTGTGTGTGTGTGTGTGTGTGTGTGTGTGTGTGTGTGTGTGTGTGTGTGTGGACAACAAATGTTTTAAATCTCATAAATACAGATCAGAGTGAGAGTCCGCACCTTCCTGCTGCAGGAGGAGGAGGAGGTGATGCAGGGATAAAGAAAGCAGCTGTTGTTGGTAATCTGTCCTCTAATCTGTTTTCCTGCGCTGTCATTCACACTCCTCCTCTTCCTCCTCCTCTTCCTCCTCTCCTGGTCGCATTCCTCCGCTTCACAGTTAACCTTCTTGTAAAACCTGGAAAATGGAAAAATAAACGCGCGCGGCCTCCACCATCCCCGCTTTAAAAATCACCTTTGTGTTTGATTTTAGATTCATTTCATTTTTGCCACAACAGAAAAAGGAGGTGATGATTAATTTAAAAATATATCTTTTAACATACTTCTGGAAATGTACACACATTGATAACTGCGTGTATTATGATATGAAACCTGCAGTCAGTGTTTGTCGGCGGTCAGTCTGAGTTCAGAGTTTGGCAATTTGGGGATGAAATGCTAGAATCATTTTTCTCACATCAGATTGTTGCAAACTCCAACCCGCTGCTTTATGCAGTTGTTGTTAAATGTTACATTTTTTTCCCTCCTGATCATTTGCTTCTTTCTGCCTTTCAGCGATCAGCTGTTTGATCTGCAAACGGTCAGGATGGTTTTAAAAAAAATTTAAAAAAATGCAAAGATTTTGTCTGGGGTTTTATTGTTTAAAAAATAAAACATCTGGAAATGTTTTCAGAACTTCAAGTTTGCAGAAGCCTCTTCCGGCCTTTTTAACCTGCAGGCTCTGCACAGCCTGCCTGGTTCTGCCGTCTCCGGTCTGTGCACGCTGGATCGGCACCGTTTTATGTGTAGAAGAAGCGATGATTTCACACCGCAGCTGCAATCTGCCCGAATCTCTTTGAAACACCGGAGAGGTTCTCTGCACATTTTTGCACTTTAAGGCCGAACACCTGTTCAGTGTGTTTGTGCTGTGGGGTTGATCCAAGTGTCGACTCAGCTCAGCTCCTCGGCGGGGATGCTGTGGGGATCAGAGATGATTTTTTGTGTGTGTGTGTGTGTGGGGGGGGGGGGCTTTCTGGACTTGTTGTCTGTTGTTGTTTGTCATTAAGTCCTGATTGTGTGTCGGTGTCACGAGCCAAGCTGTAAACGGAGCCAATAACAGCGCGTGCAGACTCCCCCTCCCTCTGTAAATGCTGGAGGAGGTGATCGCAGCTCGGTATATAGACCCCCACCACCACCACACACACACACACGCCCTGTGCACACTTTCCTTCTCCTCGGAGCACTTTCTTCCATTCTCAGGATTTTATCTTCAAACAGAAGCAGCTCCTCTCAGCTCCTCTCTGCTCCTCGTGTTTGGGGACATTTTTAAAGAACAGCTGGATTTTTAAACAGCCACACTTTCTGGATCTTGTTATAAAGTTTGTTCAGCGGGAGGATTTTTTAATCTCTCCCGCGGTCCCCTGACACCGACCCGGCTCCCTCGCCATGGGCTCCGTGCTGCCCGGCTCCTCCCTGGGCCTGAAGCCGGGCTTCAAGCCGCAGCAGCCGCCGCTCTCCCTCGCAGACATCATCACCTCGGACATCCTGCACAGCTTCCTGTACGGCCGCTGGAGGCACGTGCTGGGCGAACAGCAGCACCACCACTCACACCAGCATCACCTGCAGCACGAGGACCGCACCGCCCCAAGCGCGAGCCCCAAGACCGCGTTCACCGCCGAGGTGCTCGCGCAGTCCTTCTCCGGAGGTGAGTGCGCGCAGAAGCTCACCTGAGAAACTCAGAGTTTTATTTCATATGCAGCAGTTTTCACTTTTCAGGCGGATGTTTCTTTTTATTTTTTATTTCTGATTTGGGTGATTTGAAGACAAACGCGTAATTTCAAACTTGCAGATTGAGATCAAACATTAACGTGCGCAGCAAAAGTAAAAATTCACCTCATTTCACCCCGAAGCCACATTTTAAAATCAGTTTTTCTTCGGCTTTGGTTCGATTTTATTTTATTTTTTTTATTTATTGATTTAGATTCGATTAGATTTAGATTCATTTCAGTATGATTAAAATAATTACATAAACGTAGCTTGTGATTTAATTTTGGTCCCTGAAACGAAAAGTTTTAATAAAAAAGAAATATGAGATGAGTTTAACGTTTAAATTTATCATATAAATTTTCGGATTCAAAGTGCAACGCCAGAATAAATATTTAAATTAACAGTAACAACCACTTGCTGATCGACGGTTCATTCCCAAAGATTCCCGGACACTGCTAATTGATAATCGATCACTCGAGCCGCGGCCCGTTTCGCTCTCGCACGTGCGCTCATTTCAGTTTAATTTTAACGTCGTTTTATTGTGAAATTCGTTCCCGTTTTCGGTAAAATTCGTTGGGAATAATTTTAGAGGAGTGTTTGGAGTTGAGATCTGCTCCCGGGTCTGCTTTATTTCCGCAGCAGGAATTTTAAATCCCGGTTTTCCTCTCGTGTGAACGAAACCGGTCGCTTCACGTTCCTCTTCACGGACTTTACCAAGTTTTTTTTTCATTTCTACTTTCCAGCTGGGATAATCTGGCAGCGCTTTTATCGCCGCTGAAATCTCTTTTCTGATTAATGTCACAAACGTTTCACGCTCGGGCTGAAGCGTGAAACGCGCTGCGACAGAAAGGAGCGCCGAGCCTCTCTGACTGAAGTTCGCACTTTCATTTTCATTCCTTTTATTGCACTTTTCTGTCTTTAATCCCGCCCCCGCGCTCTTTCTTTTTCTGTCTTGTAAAATCTGCACTCTGGATTTTCCTAAAAGCGGTCATGAATTTAGATTTCTTCTCTGTGGCGCTCCGGGCAGCAGGGGGGAGCCGAGGGAGAAAAAAGCATTTAACCCTTTTTTAGTTTGCATGATCCGTTTCATGCTGTTTGCACTGCTTATTCATCCTTTCAGGGTATCTTTGACTCAGAAAACCCGCAGGAAAGTATGCGCTGAGCATTAATGACGCAGTTTAAAATGTGCAAAACCTTCAGCGGAGTGTGTGTGTGTAAATATATATATATATATAGATATATCTATATAGATATAGATATAGATATAGATATATAAAAATTTTCCAGACGTCGAAAGTACGTGTGAAACATGTTCACATGAATATCTGCATGTTGTGTCTGTGTTTAGAGGTGCAGAAGCTGTCCAGTCTGGTTTTACCCAGTGAGGTGATCATCGCTCAGAGTTCAGTCCCAGGTAAACTCACCTGTAAATCTGGACCTAGATTCTCTTTGTGTTTTTTGATGCTTTCATTGGTTTTTGTCTCTGTAAGGAGAAGATCCTGGATTACTGTTTTCTCCTCACTGTGTTTCTGTTTCCTGTTGTCCCAGGAGAAGGTCTGGGTATTTTCTCTAAAACCTGGATCAAAGCAGGGACAGAGATGGGTCCTTTCACCGGACGTCTCGTCTCACCTGAACACATCGACCTGTACAAGAACAACAACCTCATGTGGGAGGTGAGGCGAAGCCACTGTGACCTTCACAGATGCACTTCTCTTTGCCAGCTTTGTTGTTTACTTTTCTTGGATTTTACCAGAACAGCTTTCCATGATTCACAGTTCCAAATAATCCTTCTATATCTTCTACTGGGCCTGCCTTCATCTGTATGAGGTCATTAAAAACCCACTTAATTTTGATTGGTGAGCTGAACTGTCCATATAACCAGCTGACTTCTGGTCACAGTGTTGACCTCATTATTTTAAATTCTGACATCATACATGACCTCGTTACCCTGACACCCTGCCTGAGCTGTGTTGTTTTGGTCGTCCTCATCAGAGAGAGTCCTTAGGGTCAGTGCTGTTCCCATTTGGAGTTACCCATGGTTCGATTCTACGGCCAGCATCTATTTCCACTTTTATGCTGATGATTTCCAACTTTAATGATAGAAACTGCTTTAAAAAGTTTTGGAGCTTTCCAATATGCTGATACTCAGTGTTACATATGCTGATCAAGCTCACTAGCTAGCTGTCAGTGTTAAATATTTACCAGCTTTCTGAATAAATTGCTTACTTACTCGCTTAATGTTTGTTAGCTAACTATCAAACTTTTATGCTATCCAGCCAGCTAACTAAACAACTTACTGCTATTAAAATAGGTGACTAGATATTTGCTAATAACTTAGCTTGCCTCCGAGCTTACAAACTACCTGATTGTTAGTTTGCTGCCAAACCGATTAACCGGTTTAGTTCTGGCAAGCTAGCTCACATGCTGCCATAAAAGCTGACTCACAACAAAACCACTGACCTAGCTAATTAGCTAGTTTAGTAACCAGAGCTGTCAAGCTTTGATAACTGAGCTCTAACTCTAGCTAGGTGTTTACCTTCTAGCTAATTTACAACTGTGCCAATTATTAGCCATCAAGCTATTTAAATTAATTTAATCCTAGCTAAATTCTAGCATGCTCATTAAGTGAATACCAAAAAGGCTGACTCACTGCTAACCAGCAAACCTGTTAGTTACCTTATAATGAGTGTTAATTAGCTGCCTGCTTTTAACAGATTAACCTAAGTATTTAATCACTTAAAGTGTGCTGTTAACTAAAAAAAATTAATGACTTGATTTTAGCATCTTAGCTAGTTCACACCTAACAAGCTAATTGCTTCATAGGCAGTAAATACAGGGCCAGCATCATTGATACTGGTACCGATACTGGTACTTTTGAATAATTATGAAGAATTTTCATGACGTTTAAGTGATTTGTGATTTTTTTTTTTCCTTTGGATCATTAATTAGTTAAAAAACAGGATAGAATTGGGCAAAGTTTATAGGTAAATAGAAAATACTTTATTAAAATAAAAGTTTTTGTTCTGAAACATTAGAACAGTAACAAAATAATTTTCCCCATACATTGTGATGTCCGGATTTTTTTTCTTAAATAAAGTGTACAAAATGATCACTCAAGAGTAATATTTTTTTTAAAAATTTCAGGTAGAGTGTTCACAAAGTATAATACAAAAATGAATTATCACTCCAAAATTATCACTCCACAACTTTATAAAACATTTACGCTTCCGGCCCCACCCCCTACTTCCAGCATGCGATTTGATGTAAAAAATATAAGACAATTTGGCCCTTTAAGTTACTTTTTTTGAGATTTTGCCAACTCCTCTTAATTGCAGGGGAAAGTGAAATGTCAAAAAAAGTAATTTAAAGGGCCAAATTGTCTTATATTTTTGACATCAAATCATGGGCTGGAAGTTGGGGGCGGGGCCGGAAGTGGCCCATAAAATATGTTACATCTCACATGACGGTATAACGTCAAAACAATGTGGGGAGGGGAGGAGCAAAGTGTGCATGCTCTGTGCTGTGACAGGAGCGGCACTTAGTCCGCTCGCATCTTTGATGAAACCAGCACTGCATACAGGAGAGAAACTGAAGCTAAGGCAGTTCTAATTACACTGGTGTTGATCAATATCAATACCAATCTTGTTATTGATGTTATCGATACTTGGATCGATCTGCCCACCACTACTTGCTACCAAAATACCTAAACCGACCAGTTAGCTGATTTTTAGTATGCTAACTGTTACCTGAGACTTCCTCACCTGCACTACTGCCATATTTCAACTGGTTAGCATGTCAGAAAGCTACATTAGTTTGCTCTCAGTTGTTTCTGAGATTTTTTTAAATAACCGCAAACTAAACTAACATCTTTAGGTGGAAATGATGTTTATTTTCTTATTCCTATCTTCTTCCTCAGGTGTTTAATGAGGATGGCACAGTCAGGTATTTTATCGATGCAAGTCAGGAGGACCAGCGGAGTTGGATGACGTACATCAAGTGTGCGAGGAACGAGCAGGAGCAGAACCTCGAGGTGGTCCAGATCGGCAGCAGCATATTCTACAAGGCGGTGGAGGTCAGTGAAACTCAGTCAGGTCTGAGCACATGTTTGCATGAGCTTCTCAGGTATCCATCACACTGGTTTCTAGCTGCAGGCTCTCCTGTAGATGAAGGTTGGTGTAGATCTGACTGACATCATGTGGCCCACGCAGGTTGTCCTCAGGTAAACGTACACCTGCATTAATGGTGAGATTTTGGTGAGACGCTGGTGGTATCATGTTGGTTTGGAGGCTGAAGTTCTGGATTGTTCAGGGATGTCTTTTCCTCCACGTGTCTGCTCAGAAAAAAATTTTTTTGTTTGATTTGAATTCACTTTTATCGCATCACCTGCTGGAGGATCTCAGCAGAGTAAAGGATGATTTACATGTTTTAGTGAGGAACTCTAAAATGATTCTGCACGCAGTGCTTCCTGTCAGTTCAAGTTTTGGAGATGAGGTAAAATGGTCTCTTAACCTTCATCTGTAATCTGGATTAATTTGAACTTTACTGAAACACAAACAAAAAGCACAGACATGTTTTTGTTACCTTCTTTCTAGAAAAACAGGAGAAACATACTACACGCATCAATCAAATAATCATGAGAAAAAGCCTCTCAGGTTACACAAAAACACGGAGCTGGCTGCTGACTCGTGGTCGCCTCTAATGTGAACTCAGTTTAAAATAAATATAAATAAATAATTGAATTTATTTTTAATTACAACAACAAAAATTAATGCAGAAAAAAAATAAAAATAAAAATGCAAAGGTCAAACAGAAAATGGGAACAATAAACTCAACCAGGACTCCAAGCAATACATCAATACGTCAAACTACAGCAGCTCTTGTAACTGAAAACGACAACAACAGCAGCTGAATGTTTTTTCTGAGGAGGAAGGTACCGAACTGACTGCAGGAGCGGTTACACCTTCAGCAACACCTGAAACCTGAGGCAGAAACTTCTGCAAATTTAAAATAAAATCACTAAAACTACAACAGCCAACCCAAAATGAAACTTCTGCAACCAAACCAACCAATGTTTACCTGGAAGTTTCCTGTTCACACCTGACACCTGACCGAGAACACTCCTGGTGTTAATGAGGCTGGATCAGATTAGATTTTTTTTTTTTTTTTTATTAATCTCTTTAGGAAAATTCCCTCAGGGAATCAGGAGACAGCGACCATAAATACAGGTGTACCTTTACCTGAGGCCAACCTCTGTGGCTCACACTAGCTTTTTTCTGTGGTTACCTTCAGCTCTGTATGAGTACTAACTTCATTAAAATGTCATCAGTTACCTGAGTTCATCCTCTGCTGCACTAAACTGAGCTCGAGTGTGTTGCGCCCTCTGCTGGCAGGATAACGGAGAATTTTAAAGGTTTCATTCACTGCGGTAAAAGTACTGAAACCTCCGAGTAAGAAAAATGTACATGTCACCATAAAACCTTCCCAGCTTATAACTTACATGAAGGTAGTTGTTTTCACTATTGAAAGTTATGTTAAAATATGCAAATGTGAACCCACACCAATGTCAAATGGAAAAGGTGAAAAAATCCTTTATGTGTGGAAAGGAGACGTGCTGGAGAAGCAAAGTGGACCAAAAATAATTCTATTCATCAATATTCTGACAAATGTAATAGGAGACACCACACATTCAGATATTTATCCAAAACTGCAGCTATAAAAAATCAGATAAGCATGAGTGCCGCGGGGGTGAGAGGTCGCCGTTAACGCTGCTCTGATCTAGTCTAGTCATGATGTAATGCAATAACACTGTAAGTACCTGTGTAATATTTATTGTTTTAAACCTTTTGTAAGAAGTCTCATTTGTCTAAAATGAGATGAAACACATAATAAATAAAGTTAAAGATCAAGTTGTGTAACAACATTATTGTTACACAAATTTCAAACAGATATTTTTTGGGAGCAATAATCATGGATGTGATGACACTGTGACTCTGACATCATTAAAGATGTTCTTTAATGATGTCAGAGTCACAGTGTCATCACATGTTGTGCCAGAATGATGGAAATCATGTGTTTACATTAATAGTTTCTAACAACAAAGCATAATAATTAAGAGAAATAATAATTTTACAGGATCATCAGAGTCAAACATGTTTTTGTAAATAAAAAAAGTTTTAAAAAGGTTTTTCTCGAGCTAACTGTGGAGGAATTTCTTTTTGTGTCTGAAGAGTGTCGGAGTTCTCCGATCTCAACTCATCTCATTTAAAACTCTCAGATTAGCTTGAAAAGATTCCAGGGCAAAGATTGCTTGAAAGGAAATTTTAGGTCTGCGCTGTCATCAGTTTTCTAAAAATGAGTCGTGGAGGGGATGAAGGTCGGGTGGATTTTAGATGGTTTTTTTCCGTTATGTAGAACCTGGTTGAGCTTTGATGTTCGATGCTCCTGTGGAGTCGAGCTCAGGTTCACAGACTCATGGATGCTTGAATATTAAACATATGGACCTAAAATATGATCTGATTTGAACTCAGCTCTGAAAATGTTTTAGTATTTATGACAATATTGATTTAAAGGGAAGAATCAAAGACAGGATAAAAATGTGTAAATCAAACAGTCAAATAAAACCTGACAATTAATCTGAAGTTGATAACGTTCAGATAATTATTGTTCTCCTTGCTATTTCTTTTCTCTCCTCAGACAATACCTCCGGACCAGGAGCTGCTCGTCTGGTATGGAAACTCCCACAACACCTTCCTCGGAATCCCTGGAATTCCTGGAGGAGAGGACGAACAGAACAAGAAGACCAAGAGCGGTAACAATTTATGATTATTGATCAGTGAATTCATCCAAAAACACAGATATTTCATTACTCTGAATACTCAATACTTTCATTCATTTGAATCAGCAATAATCCATCAAACCTATTATAATAATAATTATTATTTGTTTTTATTATTATTATTATTGTTGTTGTTGTTGTTGTCACTGTTACACTGTAACAGTACTGTAGTTTTCTAAACATGAAAATGTTATTTTGGAATAATAATAGTTAATATTATTTTAGCAATAGTTATTTCCATTGGGATAAGAATCTTAATGAAAAATACATATATATCAATATAAATAAATATTAAATTGTTACATAATAACTAATACTGAATAATAATTTAAAACCTAGATGTATATTTTTTCTCATTGGTTTTTAAAATATTACAAAACATACAGTATATATGTAATTTTCATACACATTTCAAATGTTTATTATTAATACAATATTATTAGTATTGTACAATATTAATGTGTACTTTTCATATTATTCAAATTTTAAAACACTGTAACTGACAACAACAACAACAACAATAATAATAATTATAGAGTATAACTCTATAATAATAATAATAATAACCATGCTAACCAGTGTTAGCTGGCTAATAATAACTCTATAAATGTAAAAACATGTATGAATGTTCAAGTATCTTATTGTCTCATTGTACTATTATTTTTATCCATAGTAGTAAAAATCATGTAAAAAGCATTATTATTATTATTATTATTATTATTAATATTATCATAGCTCTGCGACAGGCGGGCGAGGTGGGATAGGCTGGGATAGGCTCCAGCCCCCTGCAACCCTGAACAGGATAAGCAGAAGAGGATGGATAGATGAATAATAATAATAATAATAATAATAATATAGCTCAACTATCTTTCCACACAACTCTGCACAGCTCTCAAGCACTGCCCCCCAGCAGGCTTCCTGAAGTTAGCCAGTCATGCTTTAGGGAGGTGGGTTTTTTTAAAGCGACAGGAGCTAAAGCAGCTTGTTTCAGGCAGAAATCCTAGCAAAGATCACATGTTCCTCGCCACAGGCGGGGTGGTCATCCCCACACTGAGCTTTTTTCTCTTCTTTGTAGATGATTTCCACACCTGTGAAGGTTCCACCCCCTCCTCATCTTCCTCCTCTTCCACCAGTCTGGGGCGCATGCGGTGCGTTATCTGTCACCGTGGCTTCAACTCTCGCAGCAACCTGCGCTCCCACATGCGCATCCACACGCTGGACAAGCCGTTCGTCTGCCGTTTCTGCAACCGCCGTTTCAGCCAATCATCCACGCTGAGGAACCACGTCCGGTTGCACACCGGAGAGCGTCCCTACAAGTGCCACGTCTGCCAGTCGGCGTACTCGCAGCTGGCCGGCCTGCGGGCGCACCAGAAGAGCGCCAGGCACCGTCCCACAGGGGATACCTCGGCCCCAGGAGGTGGTGTGGTGGTGGTGGGAGGAGGTGGAGGAGGCGTGCACTCGACCCGCTCACCTCCTCCTTCTCACCCACCACAGTTGACCGCCGTGCCCCACCCAGCATCGCTGGTTCACCACATACCCAACATGGTGCTGTGATGGGGCGATGACGAGGGGGACAGACAGACACACTACTACGGCCACGTTTCACCCAGGAAACAGGACAGGAAGCTGCTCCCACACAGGTGTTTAGTTACCCAGGTAAAAGAGTTGCAGCTGTTCATGTATCAACAACAAATTCCTGACAGATGTTTGAAGGGCACCGCCTTATTCTGCAAAAACAGCAAAAATAAGAAAAGGCTCTTCTTTGAACTCGCCTTTGTGAAAAAAAACCCAAAACAACGTCCACCCCCAGGACTGACACATGAAGCTGCAGTTCCTCTGCTGTCCAGCAGAGGCGCCACAGTCCCCATGGACTCCCACACTAAAACTTTCTGGCAGAAATAAACACGCTTACAGCCTGATACAGAAACTGCTTTGGTCTCTGTAGCTAATTTCCCCCTTCATAGCAGCCGTACAGCTGTTTATAGACAAATTTAACCAAACTTAAGCCATACCCGATTGACATGATCTAAATGTGGCCCACAAATGGCTCACTACTGGAGGCTGAGTTGAGCTCAGAGTTGGGACCTGAAATGAGAGCAGCAGTCAGTTTGAGTTGTTTGTGGGAGGGTTTATTTGGCTCATGGCTGGACATTGTTCAGCTGCCTGGGTAGAAAACTGCCAACAGTGGCTATTTCCATGACCAGACACACCATGGAGAGGGGTCGTTACCTGCATGCGTACAAGTATTAGCCGACCGGTGACACCCCTCACCCCACAGTTTCCTCTGAGAGTGTCTCTTCAAGAGGACGAGGAGAAGCTGAAACAAAGAATTGATGTTCGGGTTGCATGACGAGACGTGTTAGGTTGTGCATGTCTGTATGATTCCTGTATCTACGAGCTTAAATGTGTTTTGTGCTTTGATCTGCATGCTCCAGCTTCTCTGTTAAAGGTTGTAAAGTGTGTGTTGAAAGGAAGACAGTGCTACAGTCTGGTGTATCACTTACTGAGACTTCTTCAGAGGAAAACACTGAGTTTCTGGTAGATTGTCCACCTGGTCAGTTTGTCCATGTGCAGTCAAGGCACGTGTTTCAGTTCAAGGTTCAACATATCAGCACATAACTGGTCTTAGGTGGTCTCAAAACTATTTAAATACACTCTCAGATGAACAACAAACACGATTCATTACACCATGTCGTTATTTAACAAAAATTAAGTCAAAATGCAGAAGCAGTGTGTGAAAAACTAAGTCCACCCATTGACATTAAGAGGGTTAGTGGCAGAAAGTCCACTGATTAACTGATGAGCCAGTGTGAGCACCTCTATAAAATCTGACGTTTTTGGTTGTTTGTGGGTCTGGACATGATGCTGAGGAGGAAAAGACATCACCAATGATCTTAGAGGAGCAGCTGTTGCTCCTCATCAGTTTGGGAAAAGGATATGAGGTCATTTCCAAACAATGTGAGCTCCATCATTCTGCAGTGAGGGAGATTATTCACAAGTTCAAAACAATCAGATGCCAGCCTTCCCAGGAGAGGACATCCCAGCAGATTCACCCTGAGCTCAGACTGTGCAACAACCAGAGAAACTGCAATAAACCCCAGAGCTCCATCTCAGACTCAGTTAGCATGTTAAAGGTTAAAGGTCATGACAGCACAAACAAGTATGGCTGGTTTGGAAGGGTTTTAGGAGAAAGCATCCTCTCTCTAAAAGAACATGGCAGCACAGCCGAGGTAAATCTGCATCTGAACAAACCACAGGACCTTTGGAACTACAAGATGGGACCAAAGTGGAGATGTTCGTCCATAATGCACAGGAAGGAAACCAAACTCAGCACATAAGCACAAACACCTCAGACCAGCTGTCAGCAAGGTGGTGGAGGGCAGAGGATTTGGGCTCCCTGCAGTCACTGAGTGGACCATGAAGTCCTCTGTATACCAAACTATTCCAGAATCACATGTGAGTTTACTGGACTGAGTACAGATTCAGTGCTGACATGTTGGCTTGTACCAGGTTGAGTTAAAGGTCAAATTCTAAATAATTCTTTGTGTCTGTATTCAGCTGTTATCAGAGCTGCTTTACTGACTCTTTAGCCTCTTGCGCAGCAGTAGTCTTAATACTAGCACTTTAACCTACATTTTATGGATTAAAAAAAACAAAATTTAATTCTGAAACGCAGAACTTTGTTTTACTTTCGGTATAAAGGTTTTGGGGTTATAATCTCTAAATGTTTTCACCCTAAATGATGGATGCTACAGCCTAGCCTACCATGGTAGTGACAGCTTCATGCAAACATGTTCATTAAGCAGGAAATGATGGGAAAAGACTGACAGTAGAAAAAAACCACACTGTTTGCTGCATGTTAGCTTTACTGACCAATAAATCAGTTTGCTAAAAACTCATTAACTTCCTTTGAAGAAGTTCACCTTTGATTGAAGCAGGCGGAGCCTGAAATTGAGCCTGTTTTACTCTTATTTTCATCATTAATGTTGGTGCTGGGTCGGCTCTGATCTGTGGACTGAGGCCTAAACTGGATGGCAGGCTTTGGTAAAAAGTATTAGAAATCTAATTTTATCTCTGCATGACTGAGGCTTGATGTGTATATAGATACACTCGGAGTGATGAGAACTAATGACTGATGGAGCCTTTTCTCTTCACACTGTTAAAGATAAACGTGAATATAAACATGAGATGTGCTTTATGCCCAGAATATAATGCTATTGTCACTTTATCTCTGTATATGTATATGTACAAGGTCATATATGGCACATGTATATGAAGTATGTTGACTTCTATAAAGGACAGTGTATTTGAGGCTATATACTCTTAATAAAGTATTACTGTATTTCACCCTTACCCTCTGCAGGTGTGTCAGTTTGTTGTTTTACAACATCTTCTACTTCCTCTTTCGGACACTCTGCACGGCTTCTCCAGACCCTTTCACATCTGTCACATGTGCTCAGAGTGAATCTGCTCTCATCTGTGAAATGCACAGGGCTCCAGTGGTGGACCTGCCTGTTCTGGTATTCTATGACAAATGACAGTGTGGCTGCACGGTGTCGGGCAGTGAGCACAGCCTAGAGGACGTCGGGCCCTCAGGCCACCCTCATGAAGTCTGTTTCTGATCGTTTGATTGTCAGAGAAATTCACACCAGTGGCTGCTGGAGATCAATCTGAAAGACACAGAAATCTGAGGTTGGAGGATTATGAGATGATCTGTGATGTCATCAACACACAGAAACAAACAGCTGATTAACAAAGTGCTTTATTATCAAAGAGTTTATGAATCAACTACAGACACACTGCAGCTCTTTACTCAACATTTGGTGGACACACAGCTCTGTGTCCACCAATCAGCAATCAGACACTTTCAAAATAAAACACTTGCTGACCTCTGACCTCACAAGGTGACCTGGCTGTTTCTATGACAACCAGGAGGTCTGAGTTCAGGGAGGATATTTTATTGATGGACTGCAGCAGCTGAGAGACCAAATGGAGAGTCTCTGCTTCCCACAGCAGCTACCTGAAGAGAGAGACAGGTGAGGGAGAGAGAGAGACAGGTGAGGGAGAGAGAGAGAGACTGGTGAGAGAGAGAGACAGGTGAGGGAGAAAGAGAGACAGGTGAGGGAGAGTGAGAGAGACTGGTGAGAGAGAGAGAGTGTGTGAGAGCCAGGTGAGAGAGAAAGGTGTGGGAGAGAGAGAGCAAGAGAGACAGGTGAGAGAGAGAGAGAGAGTGTGTGAGAGCCAGGTGTGGGAGAGAGAGAGCAAGAGAGACAGGTGGGAGAGAGACAGGTGAGAGAGAGAGAGAGAGAGAGACAGGTGGGAGAGAGACAGGTGAGAGAGAGAGAGAGAGAGACAGGTGAGAGAGAGAGAGAGACAGGTGAGAGAGAGAGAGAGAGAGAGAGAGAGAGAGAAAGAGGCAGACGGGTTCCAGAGGCACACAGAGTGAAGGACATGAATGTGACTTTGGCTCCATCTGGTGGAGAAACCAAACCCCTGAGGACTTGTGGACGCCACCAGACACAGCATTAACTGCCCCTCCTGATGCTGCAGGTCAGGAGCTCAGACACAGTGAAGGTGACCTGTGGTTTCTCAGACCGTCAGCTGGAGAATCTGGAGTCCACAGCTTGAACTCTTCATTGTGTTCCTGAACAGTGTTTGCATCGTGGCAGAGAGAATCAACGGTCAACGGGCACTAATTACCAGTGGATCTGAGGGATTTTTCATGAGTAGTGCTATGATTACAGCACATGTGAGAGAAACAGAGAAAATACCAAACTGTCAAAGGGCTGTTGGTGATATTTACTAGATGACTGATGAAACAATGAAGTACAGATTTGAACAGTTTGGTGGGGATGGGATCGAGTAAAGAGGTGGAAGACTTTAACTGATGAAGAACTTCTTCCACATATTTATAATGTGGACACTGAACTCACGGCAGTCACCAGGTCAGACTGTGAGCCAGTAATAGATACATTACTGCTCTAAACTGCCTGCAGAGCTGCTGAAGGCTGTCACTGAAATCTTTCTAAGGTATGCTTCTCAAACTGAAGTTCCAGCAGAGAACCAGCAGGGGCAGAATTGTCTTGTAATGAGCTGGGAGACCCTGAGTAGATCTCTGAGTGCTTTACTCTGACAAGAACTGAAGGAACAGGAGCCTTTTGAAGCCAGTTGACCTGAGAGGTCTGCAAGGTTCAGGCTGTGCGAGCAGATCTGGAGCTGAAGCTTTCAGAGATGGATGGATGAGCAGAGGTGTGTGCTGTGGGAGCTTTGCTGCTGGTTTGAGGGGGGATTGGTTCTCTGTGAACAGTTTGATTGAGCAGCATTAAAGGAATAATCATTAAGGATCGACCGAATGTCTCTCTCTCTCTCTGTGATGCCCTCACATACAGGCTCTTTCAGCAAGGCTCCCACTGCCTCACTGCTGCTCACCACTGACTTTCCTGATGAAGTGGACGGTGAGAAGAAGAAAAGCCCCAAAGAGGCAGCTAAATGCTGAAATAACTTTCAGATGACTACTCTTCCTCAGCTGTTTATCCCGTTTCAAGCAGATTTAAAATCTTATAGCAGTTCTATTTGAACTTTGACCTCTGACCTTGGATTTGACCTTCATAGCAGCAGGAAATCTGTAACCCTGCAAAGTAAAGTCACATTTTTTAAAAAAAGCATATTAATAACTGCTCAAAGTAGTGTTCAATAAGTCCGTGAGTTTGGTTGTGGAGACCTCCACAGACAGACGTGCAGCCACGTGATGAAACCAACACATCCACAGGTCGGAATATTCTGGATTAAAGATCAAACTGTTTCTCCAGGTCACAACATGCTGACGTGGCCTGACTGTCATGAGGAGCTGTGTGGCAGGTGAGGTTGGACCCAAAATGCAGGACACGGCAAGCAAAACTGAACTTAAATGTGGCTCTATTTGAAGAGTAATGGAATAATAACACAACTAAACTGAAGCTGGTCAGGTGCCAGAAATAAAATACAAAGCTACGGCGCAGGGAGACACACAACATGGTTAAACACCGAGAAGAACACGACAAAGGAGCGGGGAAAACACAGATAATATATACACAGAGGGAACAGGCAGCAGGTGCAGAAAATCATAACAGATGAGAGCAGAGACAAAGAGTGACAAAGTAAAACGGGAAACAACGAGGTACCGAGACAGGAACGCAGACAGGACGCAACATCAGGAAAAACTAAACACTGAACACACAAGCTGAGACACACAGAGGGATAACACACACACTGAAGCACAAAAACAGAAACAGAAATGTAATATAAATAATAACTAAAACTAATAACAGGATGCTAAAACTATAACTAACTGAGACTCTAAACTGTAGGGAACAGAACCTTCAGGAAAAACACACGGCCCAGGACCATGACACTGACAGGCTGAGGTGGAATGACCCTGCGCTGCTTTCAGATCTAATGTTTCATTTGAAGTCATCTCTATATCGACCTTTTCCTCATGCTTTAACTGTTCCATGAACAAAGGAGAAATATGATGACACAAAGCCACTGTGAGAAGACATAGGCTCACAGTTGAACGCACAGTTTAGGTGTGTGTGTGTGGGGGGGGGGGGGGGGCTTGGAAAGGCCGTGGAAAGAGTTTCAGTCGGCCTCAAGGTGATTCTGATAAACCTGAAGCTACCAGAAACAAGCTGAGAAAGCTTAATGCCAAGCAGTGAAAAAGTATTCTGATTACTGATTATTCCTTTTTAAAGTAACTTAGTTACTTTACTGATTACTTAATTTTGGAAGTAACTAAGTTAGATTACAACAGCTGCCGGTGTCGAACCAAAAAGTCAGTTTTCATAATCTGTGAAACGTGTCAAACATCTGTGTCGTGAATGACATCAGGTCATTTTGAGCCAGGAGCTGCATTTCTGTCACAAGGTAGAAGCTGCACTCAGTTTGTGGCAAAGTGACTTTTATATATTAGTTTTTTATCAAGGTAAAAACTGTCATTGACATTAAAAATGTCTTTATAAACAGAAATCTGGCTCAGAAGGCTGCAGAAATCACAACAAATATAACATCACAGTTCTATAAAGATATTTTCAGTGGCCAAAAAGCACTGGATTGATTATAATGTAGGTACAACAGACTCCTAAAGATTCTTGTAAAAACAGGTTACTTCTTCATGTTATATATAAGCCCTTCATAAATCATGTTGACTGCACTCTATTTACCAATATAAGCAAAGACATTACACATAAAAGCACACAGAAACATCGGGATCACTTAATGGCAGATGATCACTTTTTGGCACAACACCGGCAGCTGTTTGTTGGGGTGGTGGGGGGCCTTCTGCGTTAGTCGGAGCTCTCAGCTTTGCACCACCTGGTGGGACGTTCTGTTTAAGTGTGACTGTGCCGTGCTGCCACTCCAGATGTTTCTTCAAATCTGACGTAGTGTTTTTGAAGCTAGACAGCATCTTGATATCGTCATCTTTAGCTGACAATGGTCAGTAACACTGAGACTGTCAGATGAGCGTCCATCAGTGTCAGTTACACGATAGAAAACATGCGGCAGTTCCATATTTATCAAAGTGTCTTCTGTGAGGTCGACACTTCTCAGCTTTTGGAAGAAAACCTGTTTTACGCACTGCTGCTGTGTACCCATGTACAGTTTGTGCATCACACACTGCAGACAAGCTTCAACCAGCAGTGAAAATATTGTGTAGAAAAAGGTTCATTTTAATTTAAGGTTCATTTCTAATGGCATGCCCATACAGCTTTTGATAGAAAGTAAAACAGAACATACTGATGAACTTAACCTATTACGTAGACTTTTGCGTGTAACCAGATTTTGGCGGGCGTGGCTTGAAGTTCAGTGACCACACCCTCCGACTCTACTTTGAGGACCTTTTCTTTTGTTTAATCTGCTGAGAGTACCCATAATTCTTTTTGTAATAACCATCCAGTATTGACTAAGTGGCAATAAAGAAATGTGTGGGATCTGTAAGAAGACATGAGATGCTGCCCTCCTTACAGGACCAAAATCAGTAAATGGAGTGAATCCTGGTGGAGCTGCTGCAGATCTGCATGAAGGTCCCAATAACTGGTTTTGCCAATTGCATAGATAAGCAATATGGTCTATCATTTGCAGTTGTCAAACCCATGGGATCTTCACTCAGATTCAAAGTTTTTCAGAGATAAAGGTGCTACAGTGCTCAGGACTCCCAAAAAGCACAGGCTGGAGCCTATCCCAGCTGTCGTAGGGCGAGAGGCAGGGTTAAAAGTAAAACCTTTCCAATTCTTTATTCCCCAAAATGAGAAAATGATGCATCCATCCGCAAATTCTATGAAACATTAATAACAAAAACAGCACCTTTTCATAATTTCAGACAGTAAAGAATACCCTCTGGACTTCGGTACAACAGTTTACACCTGACGTGCACTGACTTAAACCCTTCCTCACATGTACTGAGGAGAAATGAGATTTAAAGCTGGGTAATTAAATAACCATATTAACTGTAACCACTCATGCTGAGGCCCGGGGCTAACTGTGACTTAGCAGAGCAGTGACACCTGTGAGCCTCTCTGCAGGTCGTATCAAACATTTTATTCAGACTTGATGTCATTTAGAAGCAGAGCATTCATGTTCAGACATGGAGTTCATGTTGTTGTTGATTGTGGAATCCCCCCTGGGTGCTTTTCTCACAAACAAGCTTTAAAAAATTAACCTGATCCACCCATTTTAAAGTTCAGCAGAATCTGGTAAATCCTGGCACAAACTTGAGCAGGAATACTTTTGGTAAAATAGTGTATGACTAATCTATCAATCAGATGTTTTTCCGACAACATGGAAAAGTAGCTGTGATTACTCCACTTTACAAATTGGGTACTAAAGCAGATGTTAGAAATGACAGACTAATTTTTATATTACCAGTTGGGTCTAAAATGATTGAAAAATGGATAACAAGGAAATTAATAGATAATTTAAATAAAGCTTGATTCTGATTCTGAACACCAGAGCAGATGGAGGTGGATTAAAATGAGGCAGAAACCAAAAATATATCAGCACTTTGGAAAAAGGCAAAACAGAGGAACATACTAAATCGCATGTATTGTATTACCATTGATGTAACAGTACATACTTTCAGTGTACGTTAGTCACTACTGGAAGCTCTACCAAAACATGTAAGTTTGAAATTAGCAAGCAATAAGGATGTCAGAAAAATATGTATTATGACCACATTCTGTATAAAGAGTAATCATGAGCACGTGGCCTGTAACTGGATTACATCAGTAATTGTGTTATTTAGTTCCTTTGGGCTCAGCAGGGGTGCATCGTGGTGTGGGGCTCTCCTCTTTTTGACCACAGGCCACACAGATGGTGGACTAACATCTGCTGTGCCCCGAGCTGTTCAGTCTTTACAAACTGCTCTCCATAAAGGTGTGCCTGCAGAGGGACCCGTTTATTGGAAACACCTCTTCCCGTTTACATCAGTACTGTACTTCGAAGGCTATATGCAGCGACAGATCAGTGACACGTTTAACAGCCGAGAGCACGAGACAGCGCCTATCCCAGCTGTCATAGGGCAAGAGGCAGGCCCTGGATAGGTCACCAGCCTAACACACAAAAATACACAACCATTCACATCTAAGGAGACTTTAGAATCACCAGGTAACCTAACCCCACTAACTGCTACATGCAAACTCAACACAGAAAGGCCCAGGCCACGATGGATTGGAACCCAGGACCTTCTTTCTGTGAGGCAACAACGCTAACCACCGTGCCACTGAGCTTCATCACTGTTAATAATCATAATAATAAAATTGAAGCGCTTTTAGAGGAGAGCTCCAGAGTGCTGCACAAACCACAATAAAAGAGATCAGAGTGAGAAAACAGAAATAATACTAATACTGTTTTCAGCTGTGGTCAGCAGCAGTGACTCGCAGCACGTTTGAGAAAGGAAATTCAGTTTAATAAAGTGATTATTGTTGGGATAATAACAGTGTTGTTATGCTTTTATCATTGAGTTATTACCTTTCAAACATACATGAGGTCAAATGATAAAGTTCTGCATAAAGCAGGAGCTGTGAAAAATCATTCTGGCATTATACACAATATGATATTAATAAAGTATCAAATCTTTAATAAAATATTAGAAAATGTGCTTTATGCTATAGATAGTACTGTCAGTCAAATTCATCTACAATTTTATTGTTTTTACATATAAGTTCAACTGGATTGGAGGTGGTGACCATAGGCATACCAAAACAATGACACAATTTACAATATAACGTTAATGTTATATAATGTTGAGCTGTTTGTTTGTTTATGTTTTTCCTTTTCTTTTTATAATCAAAACTGTGACCAAAACGACTCTCCTTCTCAAACTAATGATACTGGCAATCCAGGGCATCATTGTATGCTGAGCTAGGGTTAGGGTTAGGGTTAGCAATTCAGACTCTAAATGTCATCCATATTACTCTTGCTGAATCCAACAAATATGTAGGAAATTACATAATAAGTGGATTATTATGTAATTCATTATCAGTCTTCATTTTAACCATTGATCCAGCCAGGCTCTTGGTGGGGATGGGCTCTATCCTGGGATCCTCAGGTGAAAGTTAAGGTGCACCCTGCAGGTCTGCGGCCCATCATAGTCATATCTAACATTTGGTTCAAACATATGAAAGCAAACCTAAACCAAAGCAGGCTCCTTGCATGGAGACGACGAGATGGCTGTGCGCGTTCTTCGGATACTCTCCTCCACCTGCCCCATCAAACCTCAGCAGTAAACATATGTGAAGACAGCAGGATGGAAGCTGACACAGTAACAGTGAGCGCACTGTGCAGTCTAAACTCTGCTCTGATCAATGATATGAATGTACAGGGAGTCATGGTAAAAGGTCAGCTGCAGACCCCCCAGTCTCCATCATCAGATCCCTGCCCGGTTCATTTTCCATTTTATAAACAATACTTTAGAGGTTTTAGTGAAGTCACACTGTGACAGTGACGTGCATATAATTGTGTGTGTGTGTGTGTGTGTGTCATCAGTGGCTATAAAATGCCTTTTCTTAAAGGATAACTTGGTAGCACCGGCCTTTTGAGACCGTTTAAAAACATCTTCAGTGTTCATAACGAACAACATATATGAGGATTATAAACAATTACAGCTGCAGAGCTGTGGCGGCATCTTTAAACGTTGTTCACATAGATGATCATGAACGATACGATGCAGCCAGCAGTGTAGCGAGCAGTGAATGAGGTGACGTCATTGTGTGCGCATTTCACGTTTCACGGTTGTCTGTTTGAGTCTGTTGTTGACATTTCACAGCCATCACCTGCATATTACTCCAATTAACATGTGTTTACTTTCTCTGGACCAGCTCAGGTCCACCATTACAATTTCAGCCTACAAAATGATCTAAATATTAACATCAGTGCGCTTTATGAAGCCAGATACTTAGAATAAATGTTGTGTTTGTAAACATTTATGTCTGAAATAAGTACAGCTGTTCACGTTTGTCATTTCAATTTGATTTGTTTAGAGAACTGTGAACTTTACATTGTGTATCTAATCAGAGTTTGACAGCTGGGTTCAAAAGTATCAACCTTCAGTCAAATCGAGCAGTGGATTCAGACTGAGACTGGATCACAGCTTTAATCTCTGCAGAGTCACAAACTTCCCAATCACAGACAAGCAGCCCAGTCTCATAATTTGGAAACTAAAATGTCTCTACTGTACGCTACACTGTGATTAATATATTAAAAATAATAAATGAAAAGATAACATCCACATGAAGCTGTTTGAAAGTAAAATTAATAGGTACGTTCTAGTAATATTTTTAAGGCTCTCTGTCAGAGACAAGACAGAGCCACGGCACTCGAGAGCCAGAGACAGAAACATGGAGGAAAAAAAATTCCCTGTGAGAAAGAAATGTATAACAGTAAAGATTTTGTCCACTGGAAAAATAAATAAACTTTATTGGGTTTGAATCTTCGGCCAAAAGGAACACGGAGACCCTAAGAAAATGTCACCGACAGTATATTATGCTGTGTTGTTGTAGATAAAGCTACCCAGCTGCATGGACAGTACATGTATGTACAGTGCTCAACTCATTTATTAGACTACCTGTCATAAAAACAACAAACACATTGAAATTTTCTGACACATAAACTGAGTTGAGGTTTTTATGGCCAAACACATGAGCTTGAACATCATGAGAACAGTGATATCTGCACAGGCAATGGCAGCAGAGATTTTATTAGAGCCAAACAGCTGTTATCTGAAGTCATGTCGGTGATACTGCCGCACATTTGATCAATAAGTCATCTACATTTCATACAGCAGCATGGGGGACATTCATTGACTGCAGAGGTTTTCTTGTGTGACCATTCTAGCTACAGCTCACGAATGGCCATCTCCACGCTGCCGTTCATTCTCAGCTCTGTTACAGTCAAAAACGTTCCCTCTTGGTTCTCTCTTCCCTGCAAACAGGCCCTGGATGGCGCTATCTGGCAGAACAGTGTCCCACATATTCACATCATCGATCTCTGCAACAAAACTCTGCTGATCATTAAAATCACCCAGGTACGAATCTGGATCTTGTGCCAGGATGAGCATGCCTTCTGGGCTGAAGGTGTGAGTCTTCTTGTAGATTTTGGACAAGCTCCTCTTTCCATCCACGAAGAGTGCAGCTAAACCTGAACTGGAATCCCAGGTGACACACAGGTGGGTCGGCATTGCGCCGAGCTCAGGGACTTCAAATGAAACTGGATCTCCAGCCAGGTGTGAGGACAATCTGAACGCACAAACAATATGCACATGTCCTTTAATCATACTCGTCTCAGCACACAGGCAGCTTCATGAAAAGTCACCTGACCCCATTTAAACACATCTTGTTAAAGCGCACCCATAAAAACCAATTTTACACCCACTCCAGGTTTCACAGTCTGAAGGCAAACTCTTGCTATTGTTCACTAGGATTTTTTCTATAACCACTTTGAGCTCCAGTATAATAGGATACATCATAGATTGAAAGGCAAAACAGCACCACATTCAAATGATTGTACATTAAAAATCAGATTGAAGGACTCTGAGGGGGTCAGGTGGGAACTTCTTTCAGGTTTGGTTGATTTTGTGTGTGAAAAAGTCCACAGAGTGGATGTCGTTGGCCTTTAAATGTCCTACCTTCATCCAGTTCACACCACACATTCAGCTCATCGTAGTCTCGAGCGCGGCACGCAAAGAGGACGATGGCTCGCTGGCCGCTGAGCTCCGTGCCCACGCGCATGCACAGAGCGAACGCCCTCAGGCGCAGCGGCTTCTGAGGAGCCATCTCAACATAACTGCTGCTCGTCTCAGTAGGGCATACCAACGTCTTGATGCGAGTGCTCCCTGAGAGGCAGGAAAATGAATAAAACGATATTATAACATTGAAAAAATAACAAACGTTCAGCTGCAATTAACTCTGTTCAAAATATTCAAAAAGAGAGCTAAAAGGGGACTGACGGTGCCCTGTCCAGTATGTAGAATAGAATAGAATAGAATAGAATAGAATAGTGTTACTGTCATCATTGGAAACTGTCGTTCAGTGCCGTGGGGTAGGAAGTCTCACTTCCTAAAATATAAAATAGAACTTCTAAAAATATACATAAATGATACAGAATGTGATTCTGTGAATAAAAATATGTTGGATTGATGTTTTATTGTGTGAAAATCAAATGTAATAAATTCTTGAAAAGATGAAAGTTAATGAAATCAGTTTAAATAACACATTTTCTCCCACTGAAAACCTGAATTCCAAATAAATGCATATTGTGATGACAGTGAAAACCAGAAAACACAATAAATAATAGAATAATAATTAAATGATGCACATAAGGACAACATGGAGACGTATACAGTTACCAGCCAAGGCCACGGAGACGGCGACGAGAAAAAGGACGACTGGAGGCCTCATTTTATCTCCTCAAACCTGCAGGAAATCAGAGGCCAACATATTTTTGTGTGTTAATGTGATTTTAAATTACAATATGACAGTAGCTGTTTTTAAAAAACATCTTTCATGAAGTTACTATTGATAATGATATTTGTCTTATTAATCTACGAGAG
>JAMQGT020002319.1:0-14608 GCA_024447675.2 Pterophyllum scalare | reverse complement strand
GTTATGTACTTGGTTCAAATTACATTGTATTAGCTGATAAAATGAAAACTGTAGCTAAAATATACACAACAACTATTGGCTACATACAGCCATACTGGATTAATATTAGAAAGAGCTAGTTAAATAAAAAAAATAATTATTGGCTGAAAGTTAAAAATATTAATACAAAAAAGTAATTGGTTGGCTAAACATAAACAGTTTAAATAGCAATACGTTTTATGTTATTCATTCAGTTACGTGCTTGCTGATACCACAGAGTGCAGTTAGTATTTTCTTCTTGAACAGTCCTGCTCCTGTTTGCAGGGCCGTTAGTTTTACTTCTGTTAAAGGGAAACATTGTACTTTGGCAAGTATGTGCATGTGAATCAGGGGCAAACAATCTTGTTTGTTACATATTCTGACACTACATCAATGTTTCTGTATGCCTATTAATGCAAGATGATAACCACAGGTGCACTCTACAACCTGAAGCATCAGCACTGCATGGACTCACACTCCCTGAGCACATCAGTGGCTGATCCTGCTCGCTTTCCCTGAATTCTTTGCTTTGTTTTATTAAACTTCACTGTATTCAAATACTGAGTCAAAATGTGCAAATACCATGGCCACTATGAAAGAAGACATGCTGAATGTAACTGCTCACAGTGTTTGAACAGTGTTATTCACAGGGTGAGTCTGTGTGCTAACCTGATGTTACTAATCTAGGCCCCTCTCTGTGAACAGTAACTAATGCTTACAGCTTAATACCTGCTCCCAAATGTTCATTTGGGATTTATGAATTTGCTGTGTCACTGTAAAAATAATAATAATCAAAAATAACTTTACGTGAAGCAAAAAGGGTCTTCCACAGGAAGGTACTGTAATGCAGGCAATTCAGGCAACGGGTGGGCAAAAGAAAAAAATCAGCAAAACGAAACATGAGAAATCCAAAAGGGACAAAAGAAACAAGGAATGACAGAGGTATGTACTTTAAGGTAACAGACATTACAAATAATACCTGTGATGTAATGTTTCACAAATGGGAAGTGTTATTTTATAAATTTGGTTATAGAATATTTAAATTATTTACAGTTTCAGCAGAAATGTGGCTACTTTCAGTTTATTGTCAACAAGAAAAGACAGAAGAGTTTGTCACTGAAATAATAAGATATACAGGTCTGTGATAACAGGTTATATTATTAATACCATGTTGACGATACGGTAAATTCATAAATAATGACTTTTGTACATGTTTTCACAGTTACGGTTACTCTCTGTCCTCCTGCCTGCACTTGTATTCTGAGTGTTATTCATCTGTCAAACTACACAATAAACTAATGATATCATTATTATCATATTCCCTCCAAGATTTCAACATAAATCATGATAGTGTTAACTCTTCTGGCCATGATAATGGTGTATAGTGAGACAATAAAAACTTAGCTTGAACTAACGGGTGGAGTAATAAAGTGGATCAAACATTTCTGAAACAAAATTCATCTCAAACTGCTGTCTACATGATCCTTCTCTTAGAGCTGCGGAAGGTTCTGGTTTCTAACCTGCGGATCATCTGAGGACTTTCACTGAGCCTGCATGGGGTTACATGCCTCTTAGGTTCATTAGTGACACTAACTTGACCACAGGTGGGAGTATGCATGGTTGGTGACCTGTCCAGGGTGTCCAGTTGTCAGCTAGGATAGGCTCAAATCCTCCTGTGACCTATGATAACACTTCCACAATCAAGGTGCTGAGAGAAATTACTATAATGAAGTAATTATTATATTTAAGTCTTAGGATTTTGAAAACGTGCCTTAAATAGGAGATGCTGTCTGCTAGCGTGACCACATGTTTGTATTCCACTGTGTTGTTTTGGCTTATTATCTCTGATTCATACACCTGACTGCAAACTTCCCTGAGCTTGCACTCTGTGGCTTCTTATCTGACGCTGATGTGAAAGTAAAGTTGTGTCTTCTCCCCGGGGAACATGCTTCATTTTTGCTAACAAGAGGCGGAATTGCATGTTGTGTCTGTTGTCACCACATCCGGGTGGAGCTCAGCGGGACAGCTGCTTCATTCACCCTGCAGACAAACAGGGTTTCAGGCTCGATTCACAGGCGGTGTGTCTGTGCGACTGTGCTATCACACGGTTTCTGCAAATAGATAATTGGTTGTGTCTGGAACACGATGAGTGTGGCTGAGGTACCACAAAGTATCTGAGAATAGACAGCAGGTTAAGATTTCACTATGCTGACTGTTTCTCTGTGTGCTGGCTGCCACATAACATCTCAAAATAGATAATTGATTGTGACACCACTATGCTAAGTGCTTTTATATTGCCTCAGTGTCTTTATGAAAAATGCAGAACAGGGGACAGAAATTTATTTCTACTGTTTGTGACTTGTGTCAGTGCTGTGTTCGTCCTCCTTTTAAAGTGCACCGATGAAAGCTCTGAATGCCGATTATTGAATGCACTGGACTTTAGTTCCAGAGCAGCTGCTTTATCTGGGCTCACGTCTCACAGTCAGCATCTTTTATGAGCATTTTTGCGGCTCCGTCAGAGTTTTGGGAACTTTCACGTTTAACATTTGACTAATTACTTTTATTTGGCTCAAACTTTCACGACAACTGTGTCAAAAAAGCAAAGTATCTATTATGACCTTATTTACACTTGGCTATGAAGCATCATCTGTAACTCATACGTTATATGAATAATGACACGTTTATATTGATCCTGGCATAAATAATCCTCCGCTTTAATCCGCAGGTCAGCCACAAAACTGGGTTTACCCATACAACATGATATTATAACTCAATATTATTTTCCAGTAAAATCATTTTACGAGTTGATGTTGATGATATGAAGGTCACACAGGTTTTGGTTGTAATCATTAAATATAAATAGTTGTTTCTTTGATATATGAATGCAAGTACTCTCCAAATTATGGTGCAAAATGTTTGCATTTCCTTTAATACTCATTTTATTACATTTAATTCTGTGTGTTTAATGCTTTTTTTCAGTTTGTATGTCCTAAAAAGTTAACAAGAAGTCAATACTGATATCCACACACACACACACACACACACACACACACACACACACACACACACACACACACACACACACACACACACACACACACACACGTTATATTTTGTATTATAGCATTTATTTTATGACACTTGTAATTACTGAGAATGTCCTTTTTATTATATGGTTATATTCTTTATATTTATGTATGAAGACTATAATCATTTTCTTCATGTTGGTATGTTATGTGTGATGTTGTCAATGTCAAATGTCAATGTTGGAAAAACTGTGCAGTGCCTCTAACAGTACATAACTTAGTGATGCAACAGCTTTACTTAATTTTTTATATCTTCTATATATCTCATGCATATGATATTGCTGCAGGCATAAGGATGAATTACGTTACAGGCTTGCTTAGTTTTGTGCACCATGTTGCAGGCTGTAGTGTCCATAACAATAAATGACTTCACAGATGCAACACATCAATATTACTCAGTTACATGTTATATAACAGAACCATCTTTTTCATTATCCAAATTGTTGCTGAAGAAATTTGCCAAAAGAAAAGAAGTTTATGGAGGCGAACAACAACAGCTTGTAACAACATTTGTGTCATGTCTGAAAGAAGGAAAGTATTAGATGGTTCCTCTCGAAGCGGCGCATGTTTTTTATTAATCATGAATGGGTCCCAATTTTTTACAGCCTATTTCACAAGATGGTAAAGCTGCAGAAAGAAATTCCTGAAGTAATGAAGTGATTAAAGATAACAAAAGTGAGAATAACACAGCTGCTGTCATTCAGGACAGCACAGTGCTCTGCTAAAGTAGGAGGGAATCTTTCAGTATGTGCTTGACTTACACTGTGTGCCCGCAGGAGTCGTCTTTGCCATGCTTCCCATTTTGTGGCTGTGTAACCAGATGAGCATCCTGGAAATGTGCATTTCATTTTGAGCAATCAAGCATGGAGATGCCTGCTCCTAATTAAAGATCAAAGATAAAAAATTAGATCAAGGCTAATTTTTGCAAATCTTGGGTGCATCAGGAAACTCCTGAAAACTGTTTTTACCAAATATTGTTGGTCTAAAATGAAGACAAATTTGGCCGTGATTTCAGAAACACATTTAGCTGGAGAAAGTTTGTAAGCATCCATCCATCCATCTTCTTCTGTTTATCCTGGAGCCTATCCCAGCTGTCATAGGGCAGAGGCGGGGTACACCTGTACAGGTCGCCAGTCTGTCGCAGGACTAACACAGAGACACACAACCATCCGCTCACATTCAGACCTATGGGCAATTTAGGCTCACCAGTTAACCTAACCCCCCTAACTGCATGTATTTGGACGGTGGGAGGAAAGTCCCAGAGAAAGCATGCTTCCATGTTTTTTATTTTAAAGTATGGGAAGAACCAGCTCACCATGGCAGTGCTGGTTTTCCAATCAGGTGCTGCTCAGTTTTTAGAGACAGGAGAGAACGAGTTCCTGCCAGTCTGCCTGTCTCATATTGTGCCCATCAAGCACTCAGAGGTAGAAAGTGGCACAAAACGGCCTCGTGTTCAGGATTCACACAGATGCATTGTTCAATGTTTGATGGTGGAAATTCTTGACATTTATGGGGTATCTTTGCTGGTGCCAGACTAGCTGCTTATTAGTAACTTTGTTCATGCACAACACGCTAATGGATCCATAGTTCAGTTTGGAAAGGCATCCCATTCAAAGGGATTGAGAAGTGAGTGTTGAAGTCTGAAATACATCCAAACAAATCCTACCATAGAGCACTGTTGCTCCAGACTTTAGTCTATTTAGTTTGGCTTTCCATACTTCCATACAGGGAGACCTGTCTTTGTTATCTAAGTGTAAAATGTCTCCATGATGGTCTGTTAGTTGAATCCATAACACATGATCCCTCATTCATGCTGGTGTCATCAGCTCTGCTCAACTCTTCCATGAGTTGCCTTTATTCAGTTTTCTTCTCTCTTATCAACAATGATTCCAGAAAGCTTTCAGTGGATAGGCTCTGACAAACAAACTGGAGGCTACCTGTCAGCAATTAGCAAAGATAACTGCACTCCTAGCAGGTAAGAAACAGGAGTTTATGGAGTCCAAACCAAGGACCCGAACAGTGCTGAAGAAATGGTGACTATTGTCCTTCTACTGCATATGTACACAGACATGTTTCAGATGGGCTTGGTTTAAGAAATTGATGAGACAGTATGCAATATTCATGCATAATGTGAATACTCCACAGATACTGTTTGTGAAGTCTCTTTTGTTAGGATTTTTTTTTCATATAAGAGCCTAAAAGCTGCTGCCTTCTCATTCTTTGTTCCCTCTTTTCCTCTCATTCTAGGAACTGTCCCTTCCAACACTCCTGCCCTCTGACGCTCAGCAGACGCTCTTTTCTGTGTATCTTCTGTACGCTGTAATTTTTTTCCACCATGATTCATTTATCAGTTTTGTATCTCTCCACCAAGCCACCGTTTTTTCTCAGGGTTTTCTTCGAGAGGAATCATTGGCACCTTTTCCTGCTAAAGACGTTGCATGTTCAGCTTCTGGTCCCGAGGACACTTACATTTTTTTTCTTCTTTTCTTTCCAACTTGCTCTTTCCTCTGAGTTTTGCCTCAAGTAACTCTCAAGAGCAGAGCAAAAACAAAGCACGTTTGACCTCAAACTGGACCCTGTCTGGCTGCCTTGGCAGTCTTATATTTTCTACAAAATGTGGTCCACATTTTTTGTGCCTGATGAGGAGGGTCGCACTGTAGGCCCAGGTACCCCGGGAATGGTTGGAGGACCTGCACCAGGATTACCAGGAGGACCAGCTCAGGGTGCTGGAGGTCTGGCCAGCCTGATGACCGGACGCAGTACATTTGGTGGGAAAAAGCGCCGCAGGACGACATCAGCAGGACATGCCATGAGTGAGGCCCAGGAAGGAAAGGTGATTGGTTTTATATTACCCTGTGGCTGCATGAACATACTGTGGAGGTTATGGAAGCAATCAATCAAACTGCTGCCTTTTCAAGTGAAACCAACGTACAGGGAACACACCACAGAATCAGAAGATGGCTTCTAATGTTAGAAAACAGATATTTTCAAGACATCAAATTATCAGACGAAAGGTGAGAAGTGTAAACACAAGTGTAATCTATAGGCATGTAACTAAAATTAGTATGTAACTATAAAAAAATTATAATAATAATTTTCTGCCCTTGGAATCTAAACTCACATCTCACTAACATCTATCTGAAGAAATGAGCAGACAAATCCCACTCATACTCACAAAGGTTGTACAAAGGCTTCACGGGTGCTGAGGAATGGGACATTGTTTGTCACTATGATTTATGGTTAAGAAGCATCAGCAGAATTAAGTGCTTTACAGACTTAACCACTGGTCTACGTTATCTATGAAATTTTATGTAACTGAGCTCAGCCAGACCTCTAAAAGCACCATTTTGATTCGGTGTAGTGCTGTGTGTAGGAGTGATGGGTAGGAGGCCTGTTTCTATGCTGCCATTTATTGTCTGGATGGTATGGAGGATCAACACTGCCAAAATTAAAATTAAAGAAAGAAATAAACAAGTTAATAAATAATTAAGCAATCAAATACACTAAAAACTACTGTTAAAAAATTAGAGTTGAGATAAATTAATGTGACAAAACAAACTGATGTCTTCATTTACCTTTATTATGCTTATTTTATATGCATTATTTCCCTCAACATATTCATTCCAGCCTTTTATTTATTGTATTTATGTCTGTTAGGACGTTGTTAAAGAATTTATCAAATAATGTTCTTATTGAAGGCAAATAGGCCGAATATTTTCACTGTAACACTCTTTGAATGAACATCCATGACGCATGACGACAAAGAAATTCCTTTAAGAACTGTTAAAATAATACAGGCACACACGTGCACACACACACACACACGCATGCGCACACGTGCACACACACATTCACACACGTGCACATGTGCACACACACATGCACACGTGCACACACACGTGCGCACACACACATACATGTGCACACGTACACACACAAGCATGCACACACGTGCACACAACACACATAAATACACAGTTGAACATTATTTATTGATATACAGTATTTGGTGGTTAGACTCCAATGGCCCATCGAAGCAGATCAGAATCCCAGCAATGACAGGGATTAGGGCAGGATCCCCCGGAGTCTAGATGCTGGTGGTGGTGAAGCTAAAGATGGATGCTTGGGTGGAGTGATTTGGGTGAGGTGTAGATGGGAGGAGGAGGGTTTTAAGGAAGAATGACAGGTAAGCAGTGAGATTTAAAGTATGCTGATTGGCTTGAAGAATGTGGGCAGAAAGACTGGACCAGAGCAGTGATGTCAGCTTTGAGTTTGACAGCACAGAAAAGCAGAAGTGATGTGAAGAATAAACTAGCAGGCAAACATCAGGAAAGCAGACAGGAGTGAATACAGGGCTTCCTTATTGAACTTACTCATAAGCTTGGATGCATGGATGGATCTGAGAACTATTCCCGAAGACTACTTCAAGAAATGCCAAGAAAGTTCAGGTGGTGTTGAGGAATGAAGGTGAACATTGTCAGAATTCTACTTCCTCTGTTTTGCCTTATATACTGTATTTCCGTTTATGTTTGTACATGTTTCAATAAATCACTAACTATTTTCCATTTTCTAAGAAAAGACTTTTGCACAATACTGTAAATTAAACACATAATAAATGGAAACAGAAAGAGTGGTCCTAATCTTAGTTAATGGCACTGTTTGGTTTTTTGAGTAATTTATATTTTTCTGCTTTTGTTTTAGATTTTGGCAGTTTGGGGCCCCTGTAAACTGGGAATATCTGTGAATTAATGCTAACAAGTAAAGTTCAGTCTGTAAAGGACACTGTATCTGAGCCTACACCTAAAGACTAGTGCTCATACATTTATGAAAAAAAATCCTTATGTTAACTGAAATGGTTTTTGTTGTGTTTTGTCACCAGATCAAATTAGCGTTCTTTGTCGCCATTGTTGGTGTAGTCCTGACAGTCCTCGGGGTCGGGACAGAGTTCTGGGTGGAGCTGGCACCCCTGAAGAGTTTCTATAACAATCAGGTGGAACTCAGACTTTTTTCTGTTCATGACTTGCTATTTTCTGTGCTGCATAGATGTGTCAGGTTGTCTCAGAAATTATTATCTGTCCAGAGGTACAAGAAGTATGGGGGAAACAGTCATTTCCTTTTAGAAATGAAATGTTGTTTGGTCCAAAGAGCAGAACCCTGTGATAGAGGGCAAAACATATTACCCCTGATCTTAAAACAACAACTCTTTGGTCTTTGTTTTGCAGACTTGTTTGACAGCCCACTATGGTCTGTGGAAGAGCTGCACCAAGACCCTGTGGGTGTCTGATATTGACCCAGAGAGAGAGCTGTGGACCTGCTGAGCTGCCTGGAGGTGAATTGCAGAGTTACTGACCGGCTGGGTTGACGTGTGTCTAACTTTTGCATGATGGATGACTGGTCTATTTGAGGAAAAGAGGTATGAGCAGATGACTGACAGAGCAATGAGCTGACTGGACGTTTGTCAAACTGTCGAGCTTGCTGGACAGCTTAGTTTGAGAGAGAGTTAGCGTAAAAGAGTGGTCTACCTGACTTTCTGGCTAGACAAATGATGCTTGGCTCATTGTTTGATGGCTGGCAGGCTGAATAGTCTGGCTGAGTAACTGGCTGAGTCATTGTTACAGAGTGAAATGGTCCACATTTTGTTTTTGGGTCAAGTGAAGGGATACATGGACAACAATATCCGTGCTTTTGGTTTGAGTGCCTAAACACGTGAAATTTATCTTTTGTTCATACTACTTGGGTTTTAATGTATTTGTTTTAATTAGTTCAAATACACTGAATATGTTTTGCCATGGATGACACGGCGGTGCCTCACAGGGTTGGCCGAGGCCTGCCTGTGTGGAGTCTACATGTTCTCCCTGTGCCTGTGTGGGTTTCCTCCCACACTCTAAAGTCATGCATGTTAGGCAAACTGGTGAATCTAAACTGATTGTATGTTTTAATGCAAGAGTACATGGTTGTCTATGTTAGCCTTGTGATAGACTGGCAACTTGTCCAGAGTGTCCAAAGCAGTCACCACATGGAAGTGCCAAAACCCTGGCTGAGCCAGTCCCCTGAGGAATCCCATGTTCAAATGCCCAGGCTCACAGCAGGAAAAGTCATGCTTACGGCCCGGTGCAAAAACAGCTTTGGCCTGGATGTTTAGCTTCATCCTTCCCCATGTTTGTGCTGTTGGTGCATTTAACTGATAATATGGCTCGCTGTGTGGGACAGACCATTCGAGAAGTTTGTGCTTCCGTTAAGATGGTGAAATTCTAGTATTTTAATAGTCTGTTACTTAGTGCTAACTACCAGGTATGTGTCTGTGCATTAGACCCATACAATTTATGGCTAATTAAGCTTGCTAGCTGAAAACTACACCCTCTCATGCAAATATGGTCAGTCTTGGCTATAAAACCCACCGTAGTGGCAGACAAAATGCTAATGCTGAGGCTTCAAAATGTCCAGAACCAATCGTGGAGTCACACTGGCCAAAACACCAATATACTAAAATACTCAATTCCCAGTGCTCCAGCTCTGCACTATCATATACCCTACCAGCTTCAGGTACTTTCTTTTCACTCTTAGGTTTATTCAGCTCATAGTTTCAGGTGCAGGAGCAGCTAAAGGAAATGAGACAGGGCTGTGGGCTGAAAAACATTGGAGACATTGTTAAAGCTATTTGCAGAATTGTTCCCATTTTCCATGACTCACCTGTATGAACTCCCCTCTCTGAAGAAAGATTCACATAAAAAACAAAGTGGAGACAGACTGAGGAGTCCACAGAGACATCTCTGTGTGTTCATCAGATGAGAGATCTGTTTGATTTCCATCGGAACAAGTGAGAAAGATTTACAGGGTTACCTGCTTGGTGGTTATTGTGGTTGTAGAGTGCAGTTGGGTTTTTTGAACAGAGGAAGGTACATGTAGAAAAAACTGATTGAAAGAAGATGGAGTAAATACTCAAGTTCTTTCTGAGCTTCACATCATCCATCCATCCTTCCATCCATCCATCCATCCATCCATCCATCCTTCCATCCATCCATCCATCCTTCATCCATCCATCCATCCATCCATCCATCCTTCCATCCATCCATCCATCCTTCCATCCACTTATCCGGGGCCGGGATGTGGGCGCAACAGCCTAAGCGGAGAAGCCCACACCTCCCTCTCCCCAACCACCTCCAGCTCGTCCAGGGGGACCTCAAGGTGTTCCCAGGGGAGCCAGAGATATAATCTCTCCAGTTTGTCCTGGGTCTGCCCCAGGGCCCCCTCCAGGGAGCAAAGCTCCCTGACAACAGAGCTCCTGGGATCACTGGGACACACAAACCCCTCCACAGTGATAAGGTGGTGATTCACGGAGGAGGTTATTAAATTGTGTATATTGTTAAATTGTATATTGGTTTTACATTTACATTTTTTTTAATATGTAAATTATTCTGTTTTATTTTTTTAAATTGTATTTATTAGATTGACTGCTGGTTTTGTCTTGTTTTATTATGCAGGGGTACCCTCTTCTTCTTCTTTTTAAACCAAGATAAATTTCTCCCAAGGGAGACAATAAAGAACCTTGACCTTGAGAGCTTCACATTATTTAAAAGAAAAGTAGACTCGTGATTAATTTCCTGTTTAAGTAACATTATGTGGTTGGTATCTAAAAAGATCTGTCAGAGTAAGGGATGGAACGGTTCATGAAAAAAATCTGTCGTGTGGTTCGCTTGTCTCGGTTTGGGACGTGTGTCTTGTTCAGTTCAGGTCATCCTCAAAAAGCCGTGCACCAGTAACCCAAATGAAGGGGCAGAAGGGTAACGTGCCTAGTGCAGCAGCCAGGTTGCGCAAATGGCGGTAAAGACAACGGAGGCCCTGAGTCAGAGGACGCATCAGTAGCAGCATCGTTTCGGTCGGCTGTGTGGGACCGTTTTCGATTTAGTGTTACATATGATGTAAGACAGTGGTGGATAAAACTGTGCTGGTGTGTAAGCATTGCGCAAGTGTTGCTTATGCTAGCGGCAACATTGGGATTATCTGTGTATTGGTTGTCACTGGATTTTCAGTTTTCGCAGCAAAGGCCTGATGTGTTGGTGTCTGTCCATAACTTAATGTGTCTGCACCCTATCGGTGCTCAAGGTCAAAGTCGGGTTTGTTGTTTTCGGGCAGTAACCTGGGAAGTGATGGATCGTGGGCCACATGAGGCCCTGCATTACTGCTGCTTCCCTGTTTTATTAGGAGACGTTCCTTTATCCAGTTTAAACATGACATGGTGTTTTAGGGGGTTTTGAGACAGACTCTGGTGATGGAAAATGCTGGACCACAAATTCTGTGGGGATTAAAGTGTACACATGTTCTGTGGTCATTGAAAGGAAAGTCCAATTATTGCCTGATTGGCAGCTGCAGCAGGCCCCTGTTTGTCGATGGGATTTGAATTTTGTCGATTGGGATTTCAGAGTGCAGCTGTGTTCACTGAAACTCTTATAGCTGCAGCAGGAGGCAAAAAACACAAGGATGTGGCTTTGATCACACTAATTAAGAGTGATGTGTGCACGTGTTGTGCTTGCTCGTGTTCGCCAGTGTGCAAGAGAACTGATAGAGGTGTCACAATTTATTTGATGGCCAATTTCTAATTACTGTAACACATCATCAAGAAGGCAGAATGCAAATTGTGCAGGAAGCACCGGATCGTCACCTCGAGCTCGTCACTGACGTTCACGGCTGATTATGTTCGATGGAGAATAATTGAAACCAAAGCATCCAGGCGTGGGACGAGGAAGAGGAGTGGGATGTGGCTCCTTGAATTTCAAAAAGATGATCAAGATAATTTGCAGCTACAGGAGAATACCTGCCAGTGTTCATGTCACTTACAAGAGCCATTGCTCTTTTGCTGTCATTTTGTCTCCTGCAGAATCAAACTGCACATACTTCAAGTTCTTTACTACAGGGGAAAATGCTGTGATGTTTCAGAAGACGACACAGAAAAGTGAGTCACTTATTTCAGCCCTCTTAGCCTCTTTCAGCGACTGTCCCACCTTATCTGCCCACTCCTTTCTTTGTCCCTTTTCTTCTTTTCCACAATTGTCTGCCTTGCTCTTCCCCTGTGCCCTCTCTGCCCTTTCATCTCTATCCTCTCTCTTCTTGCCGTCACTTTCCCCATGATCTATCCCCGTCTTTCTCTGTCCTATCCTTTTCTCTGTGCCTCCCTTCACCTCCTTGCCACGCTCTTTCAGGTTGGCCATTGTCTGCTCTGTGAGTGTTTGAAATGCATTCCGCCTACGCTGCGTTCAAGTGCCCTCCGAGCTGCTGTCTAACCTCCCATTTCACTGGCAGTGTCATTATGTATTAAGATCACACAGTGCCATACGCTGAAAGAAGAAAGACAGATGTATATTAAAGCCTCATTGTTCACTGGTGCCACATCACTGTCACGCTATAAGCCTCAATCTAGTGATTCAGTGTAGTTGTGAATGTAAAAAATTTTGTGTTAGGGGTGTAATTCAAAAGCCATATATCTATCCAAATCTGAAGACGAGTTTGTTATTGGGATAAAATAACTTTCCAGGAAAACCAACATGACATTTGCGTCTGAAAATCCCCTGTGCTGAAGACACAAGAACACGGCTGTATTAAAAGCGCATTTCCGAGTCCTTTCGTTTTGCACGAGACTGTGCAGACATTATCTGCAGCTCTGCAGCTAGCAGTCAAAGTGCTGGATCATGTGTTTGGTAGGATATGGTTTTTAGAATCCAACAAATAAGCTGACCCTAAAATGTCAGGTTTTCCCTCTTAATGGCTTCACCTTTAACCTCGTGTCCCACAGTTGTTAAAAATGACTTGTTTCAGCAGTCTGATCTCTGTAAACAGAGGTCTGCATAGAAACATGTGGAATCCTCATTTTCATTTGTAGACCACCTGTAGTCCAATCACATGTGAGGATGCTGTGGCTGCAGTCGGGTAAAGTGGCCATGTGACGAGCAAAACTTCACACGTAATCAGCTGGCCTCACCTGAATACTGGCTGTTATCAGCTACTCAAGGGTTTCAGGTTTTGCCTTCAGGTTAACTTGTGTCACTGAAGTTTTGCTTCCTTCAGATTTCTGTTTGTCACAGCTCAGCTCAGTACAACAGAGCGAGTCAACAACGGGATTTTTAGTAGCATTTATTTGAGCGCGCTCCTGAAAGCTCATGACTTAACGTGAAAGCTGTGATTTGGAATCATTGCCACTGCTAATTTTCACTACCCAAACAAAAGTGCATGCAGAAGCCCCGTTATCATTCATTTCTCAGCTGTGACACCCCCATCATTAGTGAACTGGCTACTCTTGCATACTGTTTCCATAAAATAGGCTCCTGGTTTCTATTAGAAAAAATGTAAATGCTTTATGGAGCCCCGTCCACATGGAAGGCGATTAACTCGTCAAGCTTTGCTCTGTAGCTGACAGTTGATTCCTACAGGACGAGGCTCCAGTTGTGTAGGTGACCCTCTAATGTTTTTACCACCTCATCATATTTGTCTGTGGTATCCTCTTTGGTAGTCTCCTCCTGTGCCGACACCGCCTGCTGCAGCCCCTCAGATGTTACAGTATGAAATAAATGAACCACCTTTTGATGTGTCTGAAGCAGATTGATTAACACTGCCATCCTTCCCTATGCAGATCTGAATGTTGCAGCAGCAATGCTGGCCCTGTTCAGCCTGTTCTTCATGGTAATGGGGGCCATCTGCATCATCATGTCTCTCAGTAAGGAGATCCTGTTTTTCCTTAAACCAGCATCTGTCTTCTTCATCCTGTCAGGTTAGTAAAGGCAGCAGCAAAGTCGGGAAGTTTCTTGACTTTAGGCAAAATATACTTCTGATCACTCTTTCTGGCTCCTCTGCTACAGGTGTTCTCGTGCTCCTGTGTCTTTTGGTTTTCCACCAGTCTGTTCTGGCTTTACTGGCCAGCGATCACACAGTTCCTCTCCACCATGAGCTCTCCTGGTCTGTATCGTGCATTGGCTGTGCAGGGGCCGTCCTTATCGTGGGTGGGATCCTCTTCCTGCTGCTGGCGTTGCCCTACAGCCCCTGGCAGAAGTGTCTTCCTCACAAGGACAGCAGTAGCTAGTGGACTGTAGGTAATGGTGCACTTTATCTGTCCTGCTTGTAAGGAGCAGGGTGCATAGAGGCGAGGAGGTTTCCCACAGAAACATGTCTTAGCTTTTCTGTTGGCTTAGAGGAATCAAAGCATTTTGATGGGAGAATAACCGGCACAGTCTCTTCACATCGTAGGCTCCTAATTTAGTATAAAGTAGCTATAATTTCTACTGCAGCTGCACAGTGAGCCATCACGGGTCACATAATTAGTTTTTTCTATTTCATATAGCACTTTTAGTACCACATATGTAGAATACGGTCTACGATCTTATTGCTTAGATGTGTTTGGGAAACACTTTGGTATTGTCTTACTGATGATCCTGCAGGGTTTAGAGGCCATTATTGTTCATGATTAAGAATTTGTTTTTTAAATACTGATGATTTTCAGCCGCATATTTAAACTGACT